>JASDQU010815479.1:8277-22895 GCA_032191745.1 Picea mariana
CATCCCCTTTATTGATTTGATAAAAAAAATCTCGAGCAAAGGATTGCTATCATACAATAGTTTGGTTTTTCATCAAATGTTCTTGTAGTGATGCATATTAGGGATACATTCAATGTCACGAAGATTAATGATTTAGTTGAAGTGGATGAGGATTACCCTCAAGTTTATGTTGGGGTAAATTTATAGATATGCCTTTTTATGTGTCCTTGTTAGTTAATTATTCGGTGAAACGTACTTGCATGTTAGAATCAGGTGCTTCTAATAACATTACATTGTATGGAGTGATGAGGCAGCTCGGTTTGAAGATTAAGAGACCATATCAAAACATGTATGTAATGGATAGTATAAAGGGAGAGAGTTATGGGGAAAAATCAAGGATTTGAAGGTATTGTTGACTGTGTTGATGTTTTGTAGCTTCGGGGAGTTATTCTTACATTGGCCTTGGTGTCGGGCATGTGGGAATCTTTGTTGGCACTCACATTGCATTTTTATTTTGTGAAAACTCATTTTTTGTAGAGCTAGGGCTTGGAATTGTTGTCGTTGGGGTTTAACACCCACTTGGAGGAATAAACAATTCTAATTTAATGTTGAGTCTAGTGGAGGGATCCTTAAAGTAAGTTAAGGACTTCTAAACTCACTTTAGACATATAAAAGGAGAGGCAATGTGAGGAGGCACCACACATCTTATTTTGTCATAAATGTGATGGCATGAGTGAGTGAGCACTCTTTCCAAGGAGAATGGGGTTGCAAATTTCAGCAAGGAAATTCTTCACTTTGGCAAATTTGGCCTAGGCTTTTCTGTCTTTCTTTTTTTTATTTTTTGCCAAGAGAGAGAGGCCACATGTGCGAGGAGACAAGTTGCACGTGTGAGGGAAAACAGGTCGCACGTGTGAAGGAAACGACCACACGTGTGAGAGAATAAGACAATCACACGAGTGGGATCTGTACGACGCATTATTGCAGGATGTACCGCGCGTGTGGATCAGGCAAGCCATATAGGGTGATGTTAGTCGTATGGTTGTGACATCAGCAGGGTACACCAACATATTTGTACGCTGGAAGTTTTCCGAAATTTTTGTTGAAATTGTAATTTGTTGAGAGGACTGGTCTTTGTCCTCGAAATTTCTCAATCTAAAAATTTTGCTGAACAGAAATTTGTGTCTCTTGTGCATGGATGTTTTCTCTCTGATCTTTGTGCTTCCGCTTTAATTCTATCATAATTTCAGTGTAAAACTATTCAGTGATAACAACCCTAGTTTATTGTTTGACATCACTTGGAAGTAATTTTCAGATCTGAAATTGAATGCATTGAATGCTTAAAATTTGACAGACCACATTTCCAAAAAGGGTTATATGCATGGATGTAGTAGTGGCCAAGGTGCCTAAGACGTGGGACATGTTGCTTCCCATATGCTAGTTAGCTACATTGGAAGGCGCTATACAAATAGATTTATCTTATGCTACTAACCCTATTGCACTTAACTAGTTTATCCAGTTCACCCATGATTCAAAGATGATGTTCAATGTTGATTTACCTAGTCAAGGAAGAAAAAATGTTAAATTTAAGCAGCTGCAAGAGCCATTCTCCAAGAGGATGGCATAAGACCCTAGCTGAGATCTAGGGCCCCCAGTGCACTCCTGGGGTTCTTGGTCTGGGACCAAGCAGTTAGAGCCATGGCAGAAGACCCTAGTGAGGGCCCCCCATGTATTGTTGGGGTTCTTGGTCAAGGACCAAGCAGTTTGATTATGTAAGTCCCTAGATGTGTTCTAGGGCCCCTGGATGTGTTCCAGTGAATCCTTGCTCGTTGCTTGGATTGATCCTTGGTTGTGTACCTTGGTGGATAAGACCCTAGTAGTGATCTAGGACCCCCAGATGTGTTCTAGGGTATCCTGGTCTAGGACCAGGTGGTTCTTGGTTAAATGCCAAGATGAGATGATGTGTGATCTTCTTCTCTCTCGGGATGGTCCATGAGATCTAGGTGCAGTTAAGAAGGACATGAGCACATCAGTGGCATTCCTCTTATGTTGGGATGATAAAAGCTTATAAGTTATCATGAGACTTATGTGGGCATCTTGCCATTGAAGAAGACCCCTTTGACTTTGTCTTGTTGCCTCCCCTTGCTTGGACCACGTCCTTCTTAATGTTTATTGTTGTGTTGGTCTTTTTTAGTCACTTTGACTTGTTGACTTTATAATTAATATTTTTATTAATTAAAATATTAATTATTTTTGTTTTTTGTTTTTTGTTTTTTAATTAGGTTTTAATTAACCCTAAAATGTAGGGTTAATTTATTTAACCCTAAACCCCTTCCTAAACTATAAAAGGAACATCACCCCTCACTCTCTCATTCACATTCTTACACACTCATTCTTCCTCCCACACTTCTCTTGGTCTTATTTTTTTGTGGCTACTCTTGTTCAGTTTTGATTTTTGGGTGCGGCCTCCTTGGAGTATTCTTCTCTTGGTGTTTTGAGGCACGACCTCCTTGTAGTAATTGTCTTTGTTGGTGTAGGGGACAGTTTCCCTAGTTTTTGGTCTCCTCTTGTTGTGTTAAGGTGGTACGCCCCTCCCTCTTGCTGGTTAAGGTGTTGCGGCCCCCTCCTATCTCTTCTCTGGGCTGTCGCGGGTTCCTCTTAGGTTGTCATTGGTGTTTCCTCTAGTTGTTGTTGGTTTCACTTTGTCTTCCACATGTGTCCTTCTTGTGTTGTTGTTGTCCCCTGTTAATTGCAGCCTCTAGGGCCTATTATGAAAGCCTAAGACTGCTACCCTAAGCTGCCTATTTGTTGTAGCATTCTTATATCTTCTTGGACAATTTTTTGTTTGGGCTGTTAAGGGTTTTCTTTCAGCCTCTAATTTGGTCTTTGGGGTTTTTATATCAGCCCTACTTATGTTGATTGGTCTTTGAGTTCTTCTTGGCAAAATTGTCCACATAGATTATAATGAGATCTACCCTTGAGGGTTTGATCCGTGACCATTATAGCTTTTTCTGAGCATACAGAAAAGAGGACAGCAACAAGCATCTAAGGTAAATATGTTCTTTATTTTGATCAAGGTAATGTTCAATTTTTGCTTTGCTATTTATCAGATCTGTTTAAGTTAATGTTCAGAATTGTTTTTGTATTGCTAATGATCAGATATGTTCATGTTCATATTAGTTTAGAATTGTTTTCTACATGTTCAGACCCATTGTATTATTTATGTGATTGATCTACTTCAGAAATTTTGTTTTGATTGTTGCTCTATATCTACTGTAGTGAATAAATTTAAAAGAATATTATTGTTCTAGTTTTCCCTTGAATTTCTAACAAAAACGCAGTTTGTGTGGAGATTACACAAATGATAAGGTTCCTTCTTCCCCTTATGAGTAGGTATTTTATTTTGATGCATCTATATCTTTACCTTCAAAGTTGTTACACCTACAACACAAGATGATTCACATGGTATTTGGACTATGGACTTTGATGGTGCTAGGGCCAATACAATTGTGGAGCTAGTCTTGTATTTTCTTCCCTGTTTGGCGATGTTATTCCTTGTGCTTTTCGCTTAGAATTTGATTGCACTAACAATACGGAAAAATATGAAACTTTATTACTTGACCTCCAATTAGCAAGAGAAGAAGATGAAAATTCTTTGTGACTCAAACTTGATTGCCAACAGGTCAAAAAGCAGTGCTTGGCCAAGAATCAGAGATTGAAACATCACAGAAACTATGTTTGGAATTGCATAGAGTTATTTGATGGATTTTATATTGTTGCAATTCCTAGGGAAGAAAATATGCAAAAATTCACTTCTTGTTGCAGCAACTAAATTACAGATCTATACTAATTTTCATTTCAATGCATCTATATCTTTACCTTCATATATTTTTACACCTAGAGCACAAGATGATTCATATGGTATTTGGACTATGCATTTTGATAGTGTTATGACTAAATATGATTGTTGAGTTGGTATTATGTTTACTTCCCCCTCCGGTGATGTTATTCCTTATGATTTTTGCCTCTTTTCATTGCACTAATTGTTAAGTTTTGGCTCAAGCATAAGGTTTATTTCATTTAGCATTAGCATTACTTGAAATATAAACATTGAAACAATACATTAGCTACAGCTACAGTAAACCAAGATCACAAGAATAATAACCATGCACAAGAACACAAGAAATATCATGGGAAACCCTTCTACACAAGGGAAGAAAACCCAACAATCCTTTGCTATATTCTCAAGAGAAGATCCCCCATCCACCACCAACCCTAGCACACAAAAGGGTGCTGCAGTTCTCATAATTTCATACCTCAACTTCTGAAATCATGAGATGACACAATGATAAGTGTGTAATCCTCAATGGGGATTCACCTTTATTTATACAAAACTCATCACATCAAATGATGTGTCTATTGGCACAATAGGGCCGACCTGTACAACTTAATAATATAATAAATATAATTAATAATTACAATGTTAATTATATTTACATGGTGGGGCCGACCTGTACCCTTTACAACATAATTAGAGTTACAAGTAAATCTTACTTTTAAACAATATAGCAAGGATCTCACACGTCCACTAGTGCTCAGCCACTAGGGACACGTCCACATGTGCTCAGCCGTCGGGACGTCCTACTCAACAAATCTCTATCTCAACTGAGTCCACAGGAGAATCATCTAGAGTACCACATCGTCTCAACTCTCACACAGAGTTGAACGATACACCCATCACATGGGCACACCCAACCACTGCGGGACGACTCAACTCTATAGAGGAGAACGATGCCTCAACCACTTGGGGGATGACTCAACTCTCACACAGAGGAGAACGATGCCCCATCATGTGGGTATGCCCAACACTGGGCTCCCTCTCAGGTCAACTCAACTCAGTCACAGAGGAGAACGTATCCTGGAGGATGTCTCACGACGTTGCAATCATCAACACTCCCTCTCAGCTAGGGAGGCATTCTCCACCAGGCCAAGTCTCTCACGGAAGTACTCGAACTTCATCCTGGCAAGCGGTTTGGTGAAGATATTTGCAATCTGCTCATGTGTAGGAAGGTATTGCACGTGTATTGCTTTCCTCTACACCATGTCTCTGATATAATGTTATTTTATCTCACTGCGTTTTGATTTATCGTGAAACACAGGGTTCTCAGAGAGCTTCACACAGCTCTGGTTATCACAATGAATAATGGTAGAATCCATCTCATGATCAAATAAATATGTCATGAGCTTGTGAAGCCATACTGCTTCGTGGACTGCCACACTCAACGCTATATACTCTGCTTCTGCGGTACTCAAAGCCACAGAACTTGTTTCCTCTTGCACCAAGAAACCATGGCAGAACCCAAGGTAAAACAACAACCGGATGTGCTTTTCTGGTCCACTGCGCTCCCTGCCCAATCTGCATCAGCATATCCCTGCAATCTCATGTCTACACTGGAGACATATCTCATGTTATATCCAACTGTGCCTTGTAGATATCTCAATACATGTTTCGTTGCTATCCAGTGAGTCTGTCTCGATCATGTATCACGAATCCCTCTGGCTGCTCGATGTAAACTTCTTCCTCATAATCAATTCCCTCCACCTGTGAGAATTCTCTGGCTACAAATCTCACTTTGTACTTCTCAACACTTCCATCAGTTGCATACTTGATCTTATAGATCTACTTGGAAGTCACTACAGACTTCCCTTCTGGTCTCAGAACAATATCGTACACATCATTCTTTATGATGGACTGATACTCTTATGTCATGGCATCTTGCCATACCTATTGACCTGCTGCTTCTCCATGAAAAGAATGCTCAGTATCAATGATGTGGCAAATGGCTGAAAAATAGCTCGAAAATCTCTTTGGTTTCTTGCTCTCTCAGAATGTGTCTCGAGGAGATGCATGTCCCTCTGCCTCCTACAAAGTTTATCGAGCCCAGGCGGGCCTTTTATGGCCAGCTGCAATGTCTTTGGGGCCATCAACTGGAGCAACTAGATCAACTGATGTCTCCCTCTGAACTGTTGAAGGGGGAGAAGGTACTGTCTCTTCCTTCTTTTCAAATAGTTTGACTCCCTCTGATTCAAGTGACTCTCTCTGAAGTATGAAGGATAGACATCTTCCTTTTCCGGTGTTGCTAACCTGGAGACATCCCATGTCTTCTCAGGTTCTTTACTGCTTCTACAGACTTTGTTGGCCTCCCGTATTAGGATAATAACAAATATGACCTCCCATAGGGATAACAATCAAAATGGCCTCATGTACTAGGATAATAACCAACTAAGAAAATTTGGACTCCCGTACCAAGCATCATGGTCCTCCAATAATTTAAATAAGAAAATCCGGCCTCCTATACTAGGATAATAACCAAGATGGCCTCCCACAGGGATAACAACCAAAATGGCCTCCTATACTAGGATAACAACCCACCAAAAAAAATGGACTCTCGTACCAGGGATAATAGTCCAAGTCATTAGGGCTCCCACACCAGGGATAATACCCTTCATTATCAAAATGATAAACAATACTAAGTGCACAAGATCCACTGCCATTTTATAAATTTAAGAATGAAGTCAAATATGCAAAGTGCATACCTGGAGTGTACATTGTCGGTTCTTCAATCTGCTTGCTTGTTCTGGGCAATCTCTTGATGAGTAATGATACTCCTTCACAATCTGCATTCGCCTTCAAGCACGCTTGTTTCCATATGAGCATGGAACTTGACATATGATCTTTGCATGTTTGCCAACTGTCATCAAGGACTGATAAGCTGCCTTTTGTAGCTTCCATAGACTTTAAGTTGTCATGTGCTTGAGAGAGATGGTTCTCAAGGCTACAATCTGTGTTTTTAAATGCTCACAGACTTTGAATGTTGTTGTCCACAATACTTGTAGCCTTACCTTCTTGTTACAACAGGTAATTATAGTCACAATCATCAGGACACTTGTCCAAATACTCTTAATGTTGTCCTTAGTATGGCCATATGAAATGAAAACATTATCAGTCAACCTTTCTGAATTGTAAGCTTACTTCAAAGGCTGTAGGTTTCAAGTTAGCACTGTTGTGGCTAACATTTTTTATGCAAATTTCCATTATAGATTGTCAACTGATTATTGTCTATCAAATTGGCATATCTGGCCTTCTGATCTCTGGCTTGTATACCAAAAGCATGAGATACAATAATAGGCATGTTCATAATTGCATGTGTCATCCTTACTGCTTCTTAACTGATCTGGTATGAATATTTGTGAATCAATGAAACGATATAGATTGTTTACATACTTGAGCTTGCAATCAAGAGTTCTTAGTATTGTTACAGTCACCTAAACAAATTCATACAGTGACTGTCCTGAACAGGATGTGTATGCAAGTTTTAGGAAAGGTTATTCAACAGAACCCAAACATTCTTACTCCTTAACAGGTCTCTTAAGTTTACTTCAGATCTGCAATTTGGATTCTACTTTTTCACACAAGCTAGTTGTCAACCTTAGTTGGAAGACACTTGGAGATGATGCTAAGAACAGACCAAAACAACCTCAAAAACTTGTTCTAACAGATTTAAATATGCCTCGAAAATTCGTTGGAACAGATTTAAATATGCCTCAAAATTCCACTGGAACAGACCCCTTAACTTGGTCAAAACAACCCTCAGAACAGGTCTCAAAAAATGGGCCTAAATTGCCTCAGAATATGCCTCAGAAAACACTTTAAAATTGGTCTGTAATTTTCGGGTTCTTCTGGCTGTGGCAGCCTCAAGCAGGTCTGTTGTTATGGCTGGGCTTGCTCCCCAAGCCTGCAGCTATGGAGTTCAGCCTCCTCTTCTGGTCTGCGGTTAAGTTCGTAAGGGTTACGTTGCTTGGGGTCTTCTGCGGTAGCCCTGGTGGGGTTTTTTCTTGTTGCAGCTGCTTTAAACTTCTGTTGAAATATTGTAACTGCAAAGAGTATTCTACTTATTATTATTATTATTTGAGTCATTTATTTATAGATCAAATCCCCTTTTGTGGATTGATCATGTCGGGCATTGTAATTGACCAAATCCCCTTTTGCGGATTGGTCAAACCCTAATTGTATTATGCAAATTAAGAAGTCGGCCCCCGGGCCTAATTAAAGTGGTTTTAACCACTAAGAAGACAAGTCGGCCCTACCAAGTGAAGAGACACCTTTTCAGCACCTCTCAGTTTGTATAAATAAAGGAAGCCGGTGCCTCATTTGATCACTCACTCAGCTCACTCATCTAGTGCGCAAGTTTAAAGGAAGTTGCAGTTGCCAATTGTCGGAAGAAGGAAGAGAGAGAGGCGCATTACTCAGTGGAGGATATTCTCTAGTGTTTGGTTTATTGTCTTGGCATTGTATTGGCTATCTATATTAAGGAAGTTTTTGTTGGGTTTTCTTCCCCATGAGGGTTTCCCAGGATAAATGTTGTGTATCTTGTGATTGTGTTTCTCTCAATGATCCTATCTATGCTATGGTTATCTAGTAAATTGAAAAGAAACCTAATAATAGCTTAAACTTTAAAATGGTATCAAAGCTAAGCTGAAGAGAGCATCTTTCACTAGATAAGCAAAAACATCATTGTTGTCGTACAAGAAAATTAGGGTTTTTTGTTGGAGAGGAATTTTTGCCTAAAAACCATCTAGAAAAGTGTGCCCTACCCTAGTGAATCTTTTGGCACCTTGAGCGCACCTTTTCAGTGGATAGAACTCTCGAAAAGTGAAACCCTATTTTTCACTGGTACCAGAAAACCAGGAAACTATAACCAATACCAATCCAGATTTCCGCAAGCTCAGTTTCAAGGGGTAAAATTTGGATTTTCAGAAATCTGACTGCACCAGCTTACTCGCCTTAGCTCAACGCATCTAGCCCCTGGATCAGAATTTCAAAATTTGAAGTTTGAAAAATTAGGGTTTCCTCATAAAACCCTAAGTTGCAGTTGCAGTTGCAATTTTAGAATCAGTTGCAGTATCAATTGCAGTTGCAGTATCAGCTGAAGTATCAGTTGTAGTACCAGTTGCAGTCACCCTTGAAGTTTTTAAGAGTTGGTAATTATTAATTTATTACCATTGTTGCTAGATGGTGCCACTACCTGTAAATACTATCAAAGGTATGTATTCACATATGTTTAAACTGTTAAGATTTAAAGGGTATTTGCAGGAGAAGGGATCTCTTTCCATAGATCTAGAAGGATCTCAAGATCCAACACATTCAGAGGAATAATGCAACCCAGGTTTGATTATTCTGATATGCATCTATTTGTTACGACATTATTTTGATCTAGGTTGCATGTTGAAGCTATGACCAGCATACTAACCTTTGGTCAAAATTTAAGTCAAAGTATTAGATTGATTAAAGTTGAGATCATAGAGTTTATCCTCTAATCCAACTTTCTGTCAAGATAGCATATTGTCTTAGTACAGAAGACTGGTTGAAAAAAGCACTCGTCATCTTGAGTGACGGAAACTTAGAAGAAAAGAAACACACTCATTCTTGAGGACAAGGCTCCAGGTTCCAGGTTTGATTAATTAAGTTGCTAAGATTCAAAGTTGCACATGACAAGTTGATAACTACCCCTTTACAAGTAAACACTATAGTTGAGGTAGCAATCTTTGAAAAGTATTATGCTTGGTAGCATGTGAGCATATTGAGATAAATGCTTAATGTAATCATTTACCAGATACAACTAACATCTCCTCTAGGAGAAACTTCTTGTGTTGGTTCCAGGTTACCATGGATGAATGTTTGATCACAACACTAGAAGAGTGTTGACCTCATCTCGTATTTTATTTCTTAGTTTTGATCTTTGTTTCAGATAGGTCACAAGTGATAGCTCTAAAGGAGCTACTGTGACAATTATTCATGCTATTGTTTTATTTACTATTATCAAAAGAGTATTATTCTTGCTTGTTGACCTTGTTTCAAGTCACGGGCAATAACCCTAAGGAAGCTATAGTAAAGGTTGCAAAAGGCAATAGATTAGACGAGACATGAAACAAACTATGTACATGACCATATACATTCATGTACCATAGAAGATGAAGAAGAAGCTATTTTTGAGATCCAAAGTATCTCATATGGAGATTGACTGTAAGGAGCAGAAGGCTCCAAAGATGACCAAACATTAGAATTCACATAAGACTTGGTCAAAGGATAATGAATCCACCTTGACGGGAAGTAGAACTCGTTTAAGTATGACTCGCCTTTCATATTTAGACTTGGTATTCAACACCAAGTATACCCCATAAGAGATGATGAAGTGCTTGTAGACTCGGAAGAAATTGAGAGTAAGCATGATCTCAAAAAAGATCAGATGAAGAGACAACTTCTAGGACTAGGAGACAAATGCCATGAGAACACTAGATCGTAGCTTCAGAAACTTATAGGAGATATGAAATCTCCTGGGAATATTCCCTTGTTTCAATGACAGAGAAGGAAGCCAGTCAGAAGACTAGGATATGGATTCTTCCATGAGACTAGAAGAGAAGTCAGTATTGACTTCCAAGATTGATCTAAACAAATCAAGCATGTTGCAGATGTACAAAGCCTGATGTGTGTCCAGAGGATTCTCCTAGCAAGAGGGAGAAGACTATGACGAGACACTTACTCCAGTAATTGAAGAAATAGTTCCAGTATTTATGAAGACAACCAGAAAAACCATGATTCATATATAGTATGAGATGCAGGGGGAGCAATCCCCATATTTAAAATTGAGTGGCAGTTGGTGCATTACATTAGTTGAGTCATGGAGACATGACTACAATAAAAGATAGAGTTACCTCCATGAAAGAAGAAGAGTTACCTTCATTATCAGTTATTGAGCCACTCTCAGTTTTAGATGAAGTTGTTGACGTGATAGAATAAGAGGAGTTACTCTCAGATTTCAATAGCCACAGTGAGGATGAAGCAGTCATTCTCAGCCTCATAGCAACTGTAGGTGCAGAGTCCCAGTTCCAGAAGGAACAATTGCAGAAAGA
The DNA here is from genome assembly GCA_032191745.1 of Picea mariana. Taxonomy (NCBI): domain Eukaryota; kingdom Viridiplantae; phylum Streptophyta; class Pinopsida; order Pinales; family Pinaceae; genus Picea; species Picea mariana. The sequence continues at coordinate 19,225 of JASDQU010815479.1, forward strand.
GGAGAGGACATACTCTTAGGTGGTGAGACAGATAGTGCTTTGCAGAAAGCACATAGAGCTAGCACGTGATTATGCAAAATGAGTTGCAGTTGAGCAAATGTACCATATTGGTACAATGTAATGAGAAAATTTGATTTGAAGATTGAAGATAGAAAAACTCATGTTTGTCGGTTGAATGAAGCTCTGAACGTGTTGAAGCAAGCTCCTAGAGCTTGGTATGGCAGAATTGACAGTTTCCTGAAGAGCTTGGGCTTTACCAAGAGTAAAGTTGATTCTAACCTAGGTTATGAATGATGAGCCAGTTATATTATTGCTACTATATGTAGATGATGTATTCTTGACAAGATGAAGAAAAGATCATCACAGATTGCAGAAGAAGCTCGCTACAGAGTTTGATGGAAGACCTAATGCATTATCTCTTAGGTCTTGAAGTTTGGCAGAACACAGAGAAGATCTTCCTTAACCAAGGGAAGTATGCAATTAAAATAATGAAGAGGTTTGACATGTTGAAATGTAAATCCATGTACACACCCATGGAAATGAAGTTGAAGCTCCTGGTAGATACCTCGTCGAAATTGGTTGATGCTACTCTGTACAAGACAAATTATTGGTTCGTTGATGTATCTAACGAATACCAGGCCAGATATATGTTTTGATGTGAACACCTTGAGTCGGTATCTGGTAGAGCCCAGACGTGTTCACCTTGTTGCCGCAAAACATGTGATGAGATACCGTAAGGGTACATTGGATTTTGGTCTCTGTTATACTAAAGATCATGACTTCAAATTGTGTGGATATACTGATTCAGATTTAGCTTGAAGTGTTTCTAATAGAAAGAGCACTTTAGGATGTTGTTTTACTCTAGGGTCAGCCATGATCTCATGGCAGAGTAGGAAGTAATCAAGTATTGCTCTCAGCACAGCAAAAGCGGAATACATTGTTGCATGTTCCGCCAGTTGTGAAGGCATATGGCTTCAAATGTTGTTGACAGATCTATTTGATCTAGAGATGGAAGCCACCGTGATCCTATGTGATAACCAGAGTTGTATAAAAATGATGTGTCGAAGCACATAGAGATCCAGTATCACTTAATTCATGATATGATGCAAAGAGGAGCTATAAAGCTCCAATATGTTGGCACAAATGAACAGGTTGCAGATGTGTTGATCAAGCCTCTGTCTCGTGTAAAGTTTGAGCACTTTCGAGACAAGCTTGGTATAGTCCGAAAGGACCTCCATCGAAAGGGGGAGTAGTGTTGATGATACTATGGTATCCTGATCAGTAGTGGTAGCTCCGTTAGGATTTTATATCCTAGGGAATCTTATGATTCCTGGGCATATCCTTTGGGTCTGTCAGAGTACCACGTGGTAGCTCTGTTAGGATTTCATATCCTAGGGAATATTTTTGATTCCTGGGCAGGTCCTTTGGATCTGTCAGAGTACCACAAAATGTTGTTGATACCAGCCTAGTGTTGAAGATTTCCAGCTTCGTGTCGATGTTGTTGATGCCAGCCTAGTGTTGAAGATTTTCAGCTTTGTGTTGATGTTGTTGTGATGCCATCCAACCTTGTGCTAAAGATTTCCAGCTTCGTGTTGATGTTATTGTGATGACAGCCTCGTGTTGATGTTGTTGTGATGCTAGCCTCGTGTTGATGTTGATGAGATGCCAGCTTCGTGCTGAAGATTTCCAGCCTAGTGTCGATGTTGATGATGCTCCAGCCTTCATGTTGTGATATTGTTGTTGTTGATGATGCTCCAGCCTTTGTGCTGTGATATTGTTGTTGTTGATGTTGTATCAGCCTTGTGTTGTTATTGATGATGATGATGTATTAGTGTTATACTAATCCATGTTGATGCAGATGATGATGATGCCACTTCAGCTTCTTGCTGAAGATGATAATGTCACTTCAGCTTCTTGCTAAAGATGATGATGTTACTTTAGCCTCATGCTAAAGATGTTGATGATATTACTTTAGCCTCATGCTAAAGAAGATGATGATGTTACTTTAGCCTCACACCAAAGATGATGATGATGTTACTTTAGCCTCATGTTGGTGAGGATGATGATGCTACTCCAGCTCCATGTTGTGAACGATGATGATGAGAAATATTTCCGATGATTTATAGATATGTCAGTCAGTGTTCTAGATGTTGTTGATGTTGTTGCCCTCTCTCTCTCTTGGTGATGTTGTATTGAGTTGTGTCTCTAGAATACCCTTCTTGTTAAGGGGAACTGTTGAAATATTATAACTACAAAGAGTATTCTATTTATTATTATTATTATTTGAGTCATTTATTTATAGATCAAATCCACTTTTGTGGATTGATCATGTCGAGCATTGTAATTGACCAAATCCCCTTTTGCGAATTGGTCAAACCCTAATTGTATTAAGAAAATTAAGAAGTCGCCCCCCAGGCCTAATTAAAGTGGTTTTAACCACTAAGAAGACAAGTCGGCCCTGCCCAGTGAAGAGACACATTTTCAACACCTGACAGTTTGTATAAATAAAGGAAGCCAATGCTTCATTTGAACACTAACTCAGCTCACTCATCTAGTGCACAAGTTTGAAGGAAGCTACAATTGGCAGCTGCCGGAAGAAGGAAGAGAGAGAGGTGCATTGCTCAGTGGAGGATATTCTCTAGTGTTTGGTTTATTGTCTTGGCATTGTATTGGCTATCTATATTAAGGAATTTTTTGTTGGGTTTTCTTCCCCATGAGGGTTTCCCAGGATAAATGTTGTGTATCTTGTGATTGTGTTTCTCTCAATGATCCTATCTATGCTATGGTTATCTAGTAAAGTGAAAAGAAACCTAATAATAGCTTAAACTTTAACAACTTCGCCTATGGCTAGCCTTAAAGTTACCCCACAGGCCTCAAGCCCTACCAAGGGTCTGCGGCTGCTTTAGAGGCATGCGGCCAACCCTTTTAAGCCCTCAATCAAGCCTCGGCCCAGGCTCATAGACCTGCGGCCAGCTCTAAATTTCACCACAAAAATTTAATGAAGGTCTGTCCCTTCTCTGCTAGCAGCCTCAACCTACCACGGCTTTCCTTTATCAATGTGCAATGGGTTATCTTCGGGACCTACTCTAATACCATGTTAAGTTTTGGCTCAAGCATGAGGTTTATTTCATTTAGCATTAGCATTACTTGAACCATAAACATTGTAGCAATACATTAGCTACAGTTGCAGTAAACCATGATCACAAGAAGAATAACCATGCACAAGAACACAACAAATATCCTATGAAACCCTTCTACACAAGGGAAGAAAACCCAACAATCCTTTGTTATATTCTCAAGAGAAGATCCCCCATCCACCACCAAACCTAGCACACAAAAGGGTGCTGCAATTCTCATAATTTCAGACCTCAACTTCTGAAATCATGAGATGACACAATGAGAAGTGTGTGATCCTCAATGGTGATTCACCTTTATTTATACAAAACTTATCACATCAAATGATGTGTCTATTGGCACAATAGGGTCGACCTGTACAACTTAATAATATAATAAATATAATTAATAATTACAATATTAATTATCTTTACATGGTGGGGCCGACCTGTACCCTTTACAACATAATTAGAGTTACAGGTAAATCTTACTCTTAGGCAATATGGCAAGGATCTCACACGTCCACTAGTGCTCAACCACTAGGGACACGTCCACCT
>JASDQU010815480.1:806-18675 GCA_032191745.1 Picea mariana
TTGCATGCACTGGTCATGTGGTCTATGGAGAGGTGGCAGGTGTCGTCGTTTCCCATCGACATGTGGACCCTACTAGCACCCCATCTGGGGGATCGACCCTAAATCTAAAAGTGTTATTACTTGATAATTTATTTACTAATTAATTTTTTTGTAATGATTTACACTAAGAAAATAATTGAATTGGAAAAAAACACCCCTAAACAAATTCTTTTTTTAAGTTTTTATTTTTTAGAAATAAAGAACCAAAAAAAATTGTTGAAAAAAATGCAAATCACGATTTTTTAATAAATAATGAATTAAAAATGAGTAAATGTAATTTTTTTTGGAAAAATAAAAAATAAAAACAACCCTTGAAATTCTAAATTTAAAATACAAAAATTGAAAAAAAAATGCAAAAACACCAATTTTTTTATAAAAATAAAAAATAAAGAAACCTAAAATAAAAATTATAACAAAAACATTACGTTGAAAAAACATAAAAACAAAACTAAAACATAAGTGTTTTAAAATGTTTTAAAATATAAGGACTAAACGATGATGATGATGATTAATGTCCACTAAGATCGAATTGGTCTATCATACCTTAAGAGGGTAAGTGATTACTTGTGATTATTTAGAATTGTGTTTCTGTGCTCGAAAAGCATTAAGAAAAGTTTTCCAAGATCATCATACTTTTGTTGAGTTAAGAGGTTAGGAAGGTTGGTAGTGTGACAAAAATTTTGAAAATGAGATCTACTATGGGTATAGGCTGGACAATCTAAGAGAAAGTGTTTTTCATCTTCAACCTTCTTAGTGTAAAAAATGTGACACACTCTTTCATCCCATGGCGTTTTAGGAATTGACCAACGCCCAGTTTCACTATGGAGCTCGTGAGAATTTGTTCTTATCTTAGGAATGTTTATTTTTTTTCTTTACACTTGGCAAAACAAATCTAGATCATTTTGATATTCTAGATTAGGGTTGATTACATCCTTATAATACCTTAATTTTATTTCTTCCCCTAACTCTTTATCACACCACATTTTCTCCTTAAATTTTGATTTGACGTTTTTTTTAATAGTATCTTTATTTTGCAAAATGGTGTCTTCCATGATTCCCCAATAGTTTAGCCAAGACCGGGCATCTTTATGCCATCCTCACTTGAGTCGATGGTGGTTATTAATTGATTTTGAAGCAATTTTAGGATGCCTCTTGTCTTCCATGGTGTTTAACTTGTTCTTATACATTAGGTATCTAGTCATAGCCATGCTCTCAATGGGAGAGAGGCTTGTTTCTAAGAGGAGGATGAGATAGGGTGTATTTCCTTTAATTTTGAGATTATAGGTTATAAAATTCTTTTGTATTTTCTCTATCTTTCTCCGGGATTCATGAGAGATACTACAGCCCCAGACTTCACATCCATAAAGAATAACAGGTGTAACAAGAGTCTCAAATATGAGCTTCTTCTTATCCCAACTCCAAAGATCAATTGATTTACAATTGTTTTCAAGCCCATAATAAGCTTTCCATCCCCCAATAATCTTTTTCTCAATGCTATAATTCCAATTGATCTTGTGGTGAATATCAATTCTAAGATATTTGTATAAAGTCACTTCCTCCAAATTATTGTTGTCATATACGAAGGTATCATAAGGTATCTTATTAGATTTAATGTCAAATTAAAGTATAATAAAAATTTAAAAATAATAAAAAAATTAAAAAGTTGAAAAACAAATAAAAACAAAATGACAATAAATGAAAGAAAAAATAAAACTTATATGATAATCTAAGTATTGAAAAAGATGTAATTATTTTGAAATAATGTAAATGTAATAAAACTTATTTTGAAAAGATGTAAATGTAAAGTGGATGTAATTATTTCATTTTTGGAAAGAAATATAGAAAAAAGGAAGGTCATGCATAGTTGTTGAAGAAAGATCTACAAAGATGATATTTTGAGTTGTTTGGAAAAAGGTCTGCATAGATCAAATTTTGAATATAATTGGAACATCTATATTTCTACATGGAATATAATAAATTTTTTCCAAAAGAAAAAAAAAAAAATAAAAAAACTATTACAAATTAAAAAAATGAGAATGCATGGCAGGACATCGTCCCCCTCCCACTTTTCCACGACCGCAAACTTGATTGTTCGGGGCGTTGGGGCAATGCCTGACATCTCCCCACTCCCCCTTTGCAACAAAATGCATTGCATTCTGTGGTAAAGGGGAGGGGACGATGCCCTCCCCCCTCCTTTTTTTTTTATTGGTAATAGTTTAAATTATAACATTTTTTTTTGAATTTAATTTTTAATCATTTAAAATATAATTTTAGTTTATTATTATTATTATTATATTATTATTTTAATAATTTTAGTTTATTATTATTATTATTATATTATTATTTTAAATTTTTTTTCAGGTTTAGATTATATTTTTAATTAGTTAAGTTGTTTTGTTTTTTTTAAATATTTTTTTTAATATTTATTTAAATTAGTATATAAGTTTTTTTTTTTTTATTTATTGTTATTTTGTTTTAAATTTTGTTTAATTTTTTTTAATTTTATTATATTTTGTTTGGTATTAATTTTTTTTTTAATGTTTATATTTAACGTACACCTATATGTTAGTGTTATTTTTATGTTTTATAGTGTTTTTGTACTTTTTTTTAATCACATTTTGTGTTTTAAATTTAGAATTTTAAGTGTTTTTTTTTCCAAAAACAAATTATATTTACTTATTTTTCATTCATTTTTTTTTATCAAAAAATGGTTGCGGTTTTTTTTTCCAATTTAATTATTTTCTTAGCATAAATCATTAAAAAAAATTAATAAATAAATAAAATATTAAGTAAGAAAAGTTTTAGATTTTTTTAGAAGGTGTAGATCAGTTGGCGATAAGGTGTAAATCAATTGGCGATAAAGTGCATTGTTAAGACACTCCTTGTGATGTCATTTGGTTCGAACCTTGCAAAGTCATGTGAACCGCTTGTGGAACTACATGGGTACGCTTGGAGGTTAGAGTGGTAGTGATCGAAATCGACCTAGTGTCACACGATTACGAGCACGCCCAATTGTTGATTCTACTAGATAAAAAAAAAATAGCACTTTTAGATTTAGGAGTCAATTTTCAGTGTTGTATTTGTGATGGTGCTAGTGGTCAAGTCCATGTTTCAATTATGTCATAATTTTAACTCAAAAAAAAAGTGGTGCTACTAGCAGCATCACTTTTCAATTCAATGGTCAATTTCAAGTTTATTTCCACATTATGTCACAATGTCAAGGCTGCGATTTCAAACAAGTTGCAATTTTAACCACCTCCCAAAAAATGGGTGCTACCGATAGCACCACTTTTTGATTTGGGGGTTGGTTTTTGTGTTTTTTACCCAACAATGTCATCTTTTTGGGCTAGAGTTCTCATTTTGAGGTCACAATTCTCGTTAAGTTGGTAACTTTGTTCTTGTCTTTGTATGACATTTGATCATATGTGAAGGTTGTGGTTGTTATTTGTATTGGTCAATGTAAGGTAGAGTTTGTTCTCTACTTGAGTTGATTGATTCTAAGTTTTAAGAGGTTGTTATATCAAGTTGGATATTAGATATCTTCTCCAACTAGTTAGCTCCTAGTTTGGTGTGTGGTTGAGATATTCTCTCAACATGTTGTGAGAGTGGTTAAGATAGTAAATCTATCTTAAGTCAAATATGTATTTATATGTAACATTATTTGATGTTAATAGATCATTTAGAACAATTTTGTTGTGTAAAGAAAACATGTTTACTCTCCCATTTTTCTATCGTTGTACATGTGTGAAACTTCAAAAATGTAGAGAGGCTCATAGCAGAAACATGGGGCTATCTCTCACTGCAAACAAGGAAATGGGAAGGTTGGAGGAAGGACTGGGAAGGAAGAATAAGAGACAGATTGTGGGAGTCAATTACTAGTTAGAGACACTTCAAAACTAGCAGAGGAACATGGGCATTAGCATGGACAAAATACTTAAAGGATTGGATTGCAAAGTGGAAACCAATTTAGTGATGTTGTAGGCCAAGTTTAGCAAGCTAGAGGCTGAGAAAGTTTAGTTTTGAAGGTAACCAGTCAACAACACACTCATGCTTTTCAGGCTCATTGGAGATGAAATCATGATGGACGATGAAACAGTACAATGAACAAGCACTGAATAATTCCTTCGTCGTTCAATTAACCAAGTCTTGTAACATATGATAAACCTACAATGGGACTTATTTTCATTAGTTCTTATTTATGTAATGTATTGAAAAATTATATTTCTACTAAAGCAATTCATATCTATATATTTTCCAAATAGATAGTGGTAGAAGTGGAAATATTATCATAACAACATTAGAAGATAGTGAGTGATATGTTTGGATTTTGTTGAACAATTTTAATTATACATCCTTATTTTTGTACTTATGGAAAATTATTTTTTTGTAAGTTATCCATAGTCTATGTATTATCTTATGAAAATATTGTACAAAACTTTGTTGTTGGTTTGTTGCTCGAGAAACTAGACCAACAACAATGCATCCATTTTTCTATGAGTCTGTAAAACCTAAGTTTTTTTAAGCTATAAAACAAGAAATAATAAAACCTGGATATGTCTATTAAAATGTCTACTAACTTATACCTATCATAATAAAAACTTGAAGGAGGTGGGGCAAAATATCCCAAGCCTATGAAACTGAAAAGCAAACTATTTAAACCAAAAAGCATAGGATAATCAAGCTAGAGGAGGACATTCCTTAGCTGCAAGAACCTAAGGCTGAGGAAAATCCAGGTTGGTAAAGTCCGTTTCAACAAGATTTTTTTCCATCAGGTTAATTTTATGGCCCGCCAACTTTATCTACAACTACACACCATCCAACTTTAGTAGAATCTCCTAGTGTGCCTCATGCCTTTCAACCAAGACTCAACCCATCAACATATTAATATGCCAATAGATGTCAATGGTTTTCAAGTACCGAGACTCACTTGCCCACATAGTGCTAGCTTCTGGAATCCAATAGTTGGTATTGTTCACGAACTCTTCGTCGGGAACAAAACGCCGAAGGAATATGATATCTACTTCTATTGGGTCAATTTCTGCTCTGATCTCATAGCGGGCTGTGAATTTGGTAGGCTTCTATTGAGATAAGTCACAAACCAGAAGAGTGACAAGAAGATATTCCTCTAGAGCGACGTGATGAGCTACCCTTGTCCATGGTCAAGAGCGAAGGAGGAATTGCATGGAAGACAAAGCAGGGAGAGATCCCTAGGATCTGATGGAGGCGAGAGAGAAATCGAGTGCGGAGGAGGGAAAACGAAGGAGCCAAGCAAATGAGGAGACCACGAAGGGAAGCATAAGAAAGAACCATCCCATCGCAAAGGTAAAGTAAAGAGCCAACGATCATCCATGAACAATGTCGTAGGGGTCATAATTGTGAATGAAAGAGCCTCAAGATCCCAAGACGTGAGAAGGATGACCATGGAGATCAAACGATACTACAGGAACATCATTGGGCTAGGAAAGATGGAGAAATGATGTTGCATGAGGTAGGTCAAGGCGAGCGCCCAAGTGGGAAATTAATGTAACTTGTGAAAGACAAGTGGCGACGCTCCCCAAGGAACGACCCCGCCATTGAAACACATCCCTATCACTCGATATGAATGATGGAACAATGTTTTTTAATATATACATAATTGTTTAAAAAATCAAATATTTGATATAAAATTTTAATATATAAATAACGAAAACAAGATAATATATATGGATTAGTTGTTATCTCATTATCAATTTTCAACATCAAACAACCACTTGGATCTCATTACTTAATCACGTAAGAAAAACATATGGGTCCCTTTAGAAGTGATCAATCACGTAAGAAAAGCATATGGGTTGTATTAAGTGGTCCAACCACTTGGATCACATTACTTAATCACGTAAGAAAAGCATATGGGTTGTATTAGGTGGTCCCTTTAGGAGTGATCAATAGAACCCCCTTCCTTTGATTTTAAGATATCATATTGTGGAGAGAGATTTGACAGAAAATGTATAATATTTTTCACTTTAGAAGTCTTTTCCTTTAACTCGGTGAGTAATATATCAAAAGTATATTGAGATATCTTTAGGAGTAGTCAATAGAACGCCCTTCCTTTCATTTTAAGAAATCATATTGTGGAGAGAGATTTGACAGAAAATGTATAATATTTTTCACTTTAGAAGTCTTTCCCTTTAAGTCGGTGAGTAATATATCAAAAGTAGATTGAGAGAGTAATTTTAGTAGATATGATTATGACATTGGAGGACCCATATAGTCTTTGATATGACTTAACTTTCACCATCTAATAAATAATTATAAAAGCTAAGAATGTATCTTTATAGTCCAAATCATTATAAAGTTGTGGATGCCTATGTTTATTTATTCTCACCCAATGAGAAACCATGGTGTATACATATCAAGAATTATAAAAGTTAAGAATGTATCTTTATAGTCCAAATCATTATAAAGTTGTGAATGCCTATGTTTATTTATTCTCACCCAATGAGAAACCATGGTGTGTGCATATCAAGAGAGTATATCCATGTTGTGTGACATTTGTCATGCAAATTCAATGTGTATGTTGTAGCTCTTATTATGGATAGAAAGAACGTAATGATTATTTTTTATGTATTTAAATTAATTATAAATTGAGTGTAAAATAGTTATCATTAATAATGTTAATGAAATTATATTAATACGTTTTTTTATAAATTTAAACTAATTATAAATAATGTAAAATTGTTATAGGAATTATAATAATGTTATTGTAAATTTATTTTAATTATGAATTTATCATGTATTGATAGAGATCAAATTTTTAGAGGTGCAAATTTTTTTTCAACATTTACACTTTAAAAAATATTATACCTTAAGAGATTTGATCTCTTAAAATTCATAATGGATCTGAAATTATGATAGATTTTCTTTAATTGCAGTTGTGTGAAGTGAGCTTGATAATATATCTTGTTATATAATTCCTTTGATAATATGTTTTCATCAAATATTTACCTTGAGTGATATATGTTTATTTTATTGGAATTCATTCTATTTACAATTTATTTTTTTTATATTTGAGGGAATTTTTTATTTAGTTTGTAATCTAGTTATATTTATATTAATATGTCGCACTAAAATAGTTCAAGCAAAACTATCTAATACCCACCACAAAGGAAACTGGGTACAAAGTAGTCCAAAAAATATTGGAGTTATGGATCAAAGTATGTTGATTACCAACTTAGAGTACCTATCTATTTATAGTGGCCTAACATTTTTATTTGACAGTAGTAGATGTACTAAGTAGCTACCATTGGCCTTAGCTAAATCGAGATAATGCATCAAAGAATTTTACATAAATTGATCTAAGTATGTTTGTGGAAGGGGCTATCATTTCTAATTTTCTACCAGGTATTCATCGTCCTCATCCAACCTAATGGGATTGGATGGGGTACCCTATGGAGTTTGATCCTACTCAACTATAGGAACATGAACATTATGAATGTCAGTGGGATCTAGCACAATAATTTCCACATTAAAAATTGTCTTACATACTCCCTCAAATTTCTTGTCTAACGATGTTGGCTTATGTATAATGGATTCTTTTTGTTGACCCTTCTCTTTGACGACCTCAGAAAGAAAGTATTTGTTAAGCCAATATAGCTCAATTAAGTTGAATACCTTAGTATCCTTGGACCTGGAAAATATAGTCTCAATTATCTAGTCCTTGAATTTTGATTCCAGTTGAGAATTTATGACCTTATGTCTCTTGTAATGGATGGTTTGCACCATGGATGCCATCTCCTACTTGACACTCTCCATAAATCTGCAATAGTAATCTATTACTACTTTCATGGTGTCTTCCTGAGCTCTATTTATCCTCTAGGCAATTTTCTATTGAGAACACACTTACACTAGAAGGGGGGATGAATCAATATAAGTCTATCTTTCATTTTTAACACTCATAAACCATAATGAAGTAATCACATAAATTTAACTAGAAGACACAATATTTTACGTGGAAACCCTTTCGGGAGAAAACCACAAAAACATGTTTTTATAAATTTGTAGGCACCAACCTAGTGTTACAAATGTTTGTAGGCACCAAATTACCGGAGACACCAATCCCCACTATTGTTTGTAGGAACCAACCTACTAGAGATACCAATCCCCACAATTGTTTGTTTTGTAGGCACCAACTTACTTACAAGTTTACAAATTCTTCATATGCATTTCCTTCACTGGTCTGCTTGTTTCTTTTGTCTTCACCAAATCTGTTATGCGCTCATTATTTTTGCTTTCACCAATTTTTCTCTGCTCTTGTTACTTATGCTTTCACCAAATTTGTTCGATGCTCACTCCTTCTGGTTTCGCTATATCAACTCGACACTCACTTCTTTTTCTTTCATCATATCTACTCATAGCTCACTCCTTTTGCTTTTGCCAGATCATCTCAACACTCACGTATTATGCTTTCGTCATATTTTGTCAGCACTTGCTTCTTCTAATTTTTCAAGATCTATTGGTCGGATCATCACATACTTCATCACTCTCTTATTTTTAAATAACATTCAATTTTTTTTTCATATTATATTTTCATATGTAAATATTATATTTCTGCTCTTCACCCCCCCACACTTTTCCTCACAATACTCTTCTCCTTTTATACTTTACCATTAATTCTACATGAAAAGTCATGTACATTTGAAAAGATGTGAACTTCATTAAATAACTAATTAATTTCCCTTTTTTTTATTTAGTTTTCAACATACCATGGGAAAAATACCACCATGGGTTTTAAAACCATGTGCAAATATCATGTGCATTTTTACTCCACTTTCACTTTTTGATTCACTTTTACTTTTTAATCCACTTTCACATAGCTTCATATTTAATCCACTTTCACATAACTTTATATTTAATCCACTTTCATGTAATTTCATATTTAATCCACTTTCACATAACTTCATATTTAATCCACTTTCATGTAACTTAACTTATAATCCACTTCCTTTTTGTATTTCTTAAAGTCAACTTTCCTTTGAATATTTATATTTGAATACTTAAATTTGACATTAATGACAATAATTTATTCAAGAATCTCTTCATTTTTCATTGATGGCAACCCTATACTCAAGAACACGTAATCCTCCAGAAATTGAAATAATTATCCCTTGTCTGCAACTCTCCCTATCTATAATTCTCCTCCCATTGTCTGCAACTCTCCCTATCTATAATTCTCCTCCCATTGTCTGCAACTCTACCCCTGTTTGTAATTTCCCCTTTTGACATCACTGGAAAAGGAATTTTCTCCTTGATTTGTGCTTCTTTACTAACAAGATGAGAGGTATATCACTCCCAACTTCTGTCTGAGATATAGAAATGTTTCTCTAGAAAGGGGTTTGGTAAAAATATATGCAGTGTGTTCCTTGGTGGAAATGTATTCTAGCTTGACACTTTGTTTGGCTACTTGTTCTCTTAGGAAGTGGTACTTGATGAGAATATTCTTTGTCTTTGAGTGCACAACAAGATTCTTTGAAATGTTGATTGCACTTGTGTTTTCCCAGATGATTGAGATTGGTTGATCATATTATACCTTGAGATCATGTAGTGTTTTCTTCATCCAGAGAACTTGTGTGCAACATATTGTTGTTGCAATATACTCAGCTTCTATTGTGTATAGAGAGATTAAATATTGTTTCTTTCTCAACCAAGGCACTAGACTATTTCCCAGAAAGAATGCTCCTCCACTTGTAATTTTTATGTCATCAACACTACCTGCCCAATATGCACTTGTGTATGTTGTTAGAATAAAATATTCACCTCTTGAGTACCATAAGTTGAAGTCTAACTTTCCCTTTAGATTTTTGAATATCTTTTTTATTGCTTGCACATGAGTTTCTTTTTGTGCAACTTGAAATCGTGCAACCAATCCTACTGCTTGCATAATGTCTGGAAATGATGTCATCACATATAGTAGGTTTCCAATCATTGACCTATACAATGTTTGATTTTCTTTCGAAGATTCATCTTTTTTTCTTAATTTACAACCTGTGACCATAGGTGTGTCGACTGGTGTACAATCTTCCATTATAAATTTCTTCAACATTTCCTTGATGTACTTTGTTTAGAATGACAGTTCACCAAGCATAGACGTCTCAAATTCCTTTTGCATTTTTATTGAAAAAATCACATTTCGTTCATACTGTCTCCAAAAATAATGTCATCTACATAAACCACAACAATCAACTGATTTTCTACCACTGTCTTGATGTAGATATTACTGTCAGCAATTCCTCTTTTGAAGCCTTGTTGTTGTAGATATTTATCAAGTCTTGAATGCCAGGCTTTGGGAGTTTGTTTTATCCCATAAAGTGCTTTCTTCAATTTGCACACATGGTCCTTATTTTATGATAACAACAATCCTTCTAGTTTTTCAATGTATACTTCTTCCTCTAAATTTCCATTGATAAAGGTAAAATTAACATCCATTTGATATATTTTGTAGTTCTTGAAACATGTGAATTGCAAAAACATTATGATAGCTTCTAGTCTAGCAACTGGGGAAATTTTTTCTTTGAAATCAATAACTTTAACTTGAGAATAGCCTTTACAAACCAATCTTTCTTTATTTCTTATTATTTTCCCATAGTCATTCAACTTGTTCCTAAAAACCCACTTGGTTCCAATTACATTTTTATATGTTGACCTTGGAACAAGTTCCCATGTTTTATTCTTCTCAACTTGATTAAGCTCTTCTTCCATAGCATCAATCCAATGCTTGTCTTCATTGGCTTCCATAAAATTATTAGGCTCTATTTTAGATAGAAAGGAGAAGTTTTCATTTTCTGGTGCACTAGCTAGACTTCTTCTAGTTTGAACTCGTATCTTTATCACTAGGAATTATATTTTCTAAATAATTCTTTCAGAAAAATATATATGGTGTATTTCTATGTTGACATTTTTTTTATTCTTTTTCATTTCCTTCTCCTTATTCTTTTTCTTCTTTTCATCCATGCTCATATGCTTGAACATTTACTTGTGATTTCACCTTCTGGTTCCCTCCTTCATGAAATTTTACATTGGCACTCTCTACGATTTTGCATAATGTTGTATTGTAACATCTGTAAGATTTGCTTCTTGATGAATAACCAAGAAATATACCTATTAACACATGGAATGTTCGGGAGTCAAGAGACTCTCCTAAAGTTCGCAACAATTCAAAAATAGAGCATGTGCCAAATATTTTTATGATTATCACTTTGAAAAAGTATCCAATGATGAAATCTAGTTTTCGGTGACATCACACCATCAAGCAACTATAAAGGGTCGTTTTCAAAGGGAGGGTTTATCATTTTATATCTTCATTTCCTTTTGCAAAGAGTGTGTTGCATACTGGTAGATTCATCGCAAACTGGATGCGTTATGAATCCTTTGTTTTACACATTTTCTAAAATCCCAAGATGACCTCACTTTCACTCAAGTTTGAAAAAGCATCACCTCACTCAGCATCATATTCCTCTCCTTACCTATGAAATTACAAAGCTTTCTGATGAAAAACCTAGACTAAAAATTTGTTGCTGCAAATTGTCAATTCGCTGCAAACTGAGAAAGTGCATTGCAAACCCTCTGTTTTCACAGTCCATCGGAAGTTTTTCTATTAGAGGTTTCTTTTAGGTTTAGGTTTTTATCTTTGCCTCCATTTCTCAGTTTTAGTCTCTTTCGGTTTCTGCACTGTTGCTTTAAGCACAAATCCTCTTGCTAGCAAAACCCTGACTATTGCCAATCAAACAACAAAACCCTAAATTGTTAGTTTTCAACACTAACTATGGTAACAGTTGTTATCATAGTGGGGTTTCGATTTAGTTGTCATGGATACTCACCAAATAAATAAGTGCAACAATTAAAGGAGCACCTTATGTTGTTCATGATTTTTCTCACTTGTTGTTTTTGGGAGTCATCTTACATGGTTCAGAGGTTATACAAGGAATCAAAAGAGGTTTGAATCTTGTCTCCATGGTTTTGAAATCAATTGTAGTGATTAGAAAGAAAAATGACATATACAGGAAGTTCACAGTGCATTATGCTAAAGGTGCTGCGAACTGCTACAATTAAAACAGTTTGCAGCAAATTAGTAAGAAGTAAAGTCATATTTTCATCATGTCTTGAAATATACAAACTGGGTTTTTTTGAAATGTTTTTTTGAGGAGAAACATAATGTATTTGAATTTTTGACTAAAATTCAGCCTGACTCAGTTCGTCGTTTGGGAGAAAAGTTGAAAACATCACCTACAATAAAGTTTGCAGCGAATCCTGTAGATGTGCTGCAAAATCTAGCATTTTGATAAATCTAAGTTGTAGGAGGGTTGCCACCTGTATAAGGAGGTTTGAATGGTTCCCTAGGAGGAATTTAGACATCAAGGTACACTTGTACCTGGCATCCATCTTACTTAAATCTCCATGTAATGAGTTGGTTGTAGTTGTATTTAATATTGCCAACAACTTCCTGAAATCTAGTAGTTTGTTGGATTTTTGTCTGTCTGTCTATTGACACATATCTCTAAGGAACACAATCCAATGCATGGGGAAAGTTGTGACCTCCTAGAGATATTTTTTTATGTATTTGGCTATTTTATGATGGATGTAATTCTTAGAGAGAAAAGAGAGTGGCTATGGTGCGACTCATTTCTTTACTTTCAATCTATAACATAGTTTTCCAAACTGTATATATGTATCAAACTTAAGAATGTTGAATAGTTAAATGCTTAGTTTCTTCTCCTATTGTCATCTCTGTGTCTCAATCTTACTTTAATGCTAGCTATTGATGAAGGATTGATCCTAGTACTTGTTCCTTAATGCAGTGAATGATTTACTGTTTGATAAATGGTGCAAGGGTTATCAAAGTACTCTCTTGTTGATTAGGAGGTTCCTTCTTGATGAGATTTCTACTATATGTGTTTCAGAATTACTTGATGTAACTTGAATCATGTATTTTACATTTTCTACTAATTATTCCATAATTCAATTTATATTCTAAATAATGGTCTAAGACTATTCAAGCCTTCCTTGCTGGTGTATATTTTGTGGAAGTTTTGTGTTCATGTTTTAAATTGAGTTTCTCACCCATTCACTACATATTGAACTAAAACTCTTACCTTTTACAAAACTCGTGGTATGTTTTGATCCATATTCTTGACCAATTTGGTGTTTTTTCACTTAACAAAATTTAGGATTTCCCTCACCCTTTTTCTTTCTTATTTTCCCTTCATTTTTCTTCCCTCCTATAAAAAAATTATGAACACTTGGTCATTTTTTGAACAATGTGGAGCGGGGTGGCACAGATCTCAAATTCGCAGGTATATAGGTTTGCCATACCGTAGGTTCGCATTCACTATTAACATTTCTTACCTTTTACCTCCATGTACCTCTTAAATTCACTTTCACCTTTTATACTTAGTTACTTTTTGAAAATGCAGATACAAAGTTGTATGTCATTAGTCAAAAATTTCTTGAATGTCGAGGTTTGCAACCCTGCACTCACCAAAATGCATTGTTCCTTTTTCCTTTTTCCTTTTTCCAATTTTTCAATACTTAGTCAATTTTTCACCAAGGTGGATGTAGAATTGCACGTTTCCCATTAGTATTTTACTTGAGTTCTTAAGTTCACAATTCGGAATCCTTCTTAAACAGTTAACCATATTTTCAATTCAATGCAGACCTCTTCACCCTTTCCCATTGTCACATTCACGTGATTATAGGTCCACAAGTCCGCAACTCCACATTTATGTGTTATACATTTCGCACTCCCCATACATCATTTTTCACCTTCATACTTAACATTTTCCATCTGTCATAATATAACATCACCACTTCTCATCACATTTAGTATCCCCTCCACGTTATTCACCACTCGTATAAGAATAATGTCGTTATTAATGCATAACACATTGATTAAAGGTCGCAATAAATCCAAATCTCATGTAATCCATTGATATTGAAAGCGTGATCTATGATTGATTGATTTATCAAGGTAGTACATAGTAGAATTTAATAAAACAAAATATGTCAAGCTGTAAGTATCGATAGTAGCGTCATCTTTGTCAAAAACATAAAAGAATGCCATGTAAGAAAAATGAATTTTTTTGTGGAGTACACTGAACACACTGGGTCATGAAGATCAATAGTTATAGTGGTCTAGAGAATATAAGTACTACAAGGCTCTTTCCTTGACCAAAAATTAAAACAAACCTAATCTAGACCTCGGGAATAACATTAGCAGGATGTGTTCCACGGGTAACTTACATGAAAGAGATTGTTCAATGGTGCACAGAAAAATTCATCTCTGAACAAAGAATAATTCAAGTGCAAGGTCATCAATCCATTCCTCTATCTCCTTCAACATTCTCCAAAATGCTACGACTTCTTGCACCTACTATGCAATTCAAGAGAAAGGAAGCCAACAATTTTATGAAGCAACATAAAGGAGGAAACAAAGTCTTGAGCAATTACTTGGAGGATCCGACTAGTAACCTTGGTACTTTCAGAATTGAGGTAACTTCATTAAAATACCCGTACAAAGAATTTGCATGGTTATTTGCCCGCATTATTGGTTTGGAGTCTACTATGTTCGTATCAAGAAATGTTATATATGCTATGCATTGTGCCCTGCAAGAAAAATCCATCATTCATTGGGGTTATCTTATCTCGAAGGAAATTTCCTTACAAATAAATAACCTATAAAAGACTCAAAGGTTTTACATGACTTCTTACCTCATTTTCTCCAACGCTCATGGCCATGTATTTGAAGAATTACCACGGGAAAGCATGTTGATTTTAAGTTGAAGCCAAAAATGCATGTTATTCGGTCCTATAAAGAAATAAATCTCAATACAGTTTCTACCCAATTCATAATAACTTCATTTAAAAATTCAAAAAAGTAACATTTGGATAGAACACATCAAGGTTATCCCTGGAAGCAACTTCCTTTCTCTCTGGAAAAGGGGTTTATGAATTGTTTGAAGAATTTATTATAATTATGTTATTTGTTAGTAAGGATAAGCCTTTCATTTTACCATTTTATTCATTAGATAAATTCTTTATTGGAGAAATACGTAGACAATACAATACTTGGGCTAATGAATTTACTGAAACTATAGAATTTTCTGAAGATGAAGTTGAAAAATGGTTAGTTCGGTATATCAATAGGAATTATGAAATGGATGAAACATTGCATCAATCATAGCTATATTTGAGGGAATTTGAAAATCAATTATTTGAAATTAAAACTAAGAATGAAATTTCCATCACACCGTTAATGGAGTACATTGAGGAGTGGTTGAAAAAGGCGTTAATCAAAATTACTGAACCAAAAAATCAAGAAATAGTTACATCGGTTATGCCACCTCAACCAAAAAATACACCTATAAAGGAGACAACTGCAAGCAAGTAAAGGTTATGAGATCTCTCCACCACAATGAGTCAAACATTAACTTTACCCTTTCATTTTTCTCTACGTCCCTTTCCGCTACAATAATTTCTCATACTACCTTTGTCTTCTCAATATTCTATGAGATTTAGGCTAATTCTTGGTTTTCCTTATTTTATCTTCCAGGTATTTTCACTTAATGGTCCGCGGGAGCTCAATCCTAGGCCTCTTTGAAGGGAGAATGCATTTTATTTTCTTTAAATACATTTACCTTTGTATTTAAAGACTTAAAGACATATTATTATTTTGAGACTCCAAGAGAGCTACTTGGGATATTACATTATTGTATTATCAAATATTTTGATTTGAAACTTGAGTTTCCAAATGTTTTATCCAACATAATATTTTTGGTTCTTTATGGAATCGTAATTTAAAGTTCTCTTCTAATTGTGGTCCATTTTCTGTTCTCTCTATCCATGGATATTGTTCATTGTTCTAATGAATGTTGTGATGGATATATCAGTCCCTTATATTTTATGTGCATCTTATCTATTTATGTTGTAAATCTTGTAAATATGAGTTTCATTTAAAACACCTGGTCCCAATCTCAGGTGTTGTTCTTGTTTTGAATGTGAATGTGAATGTGAATGTAAATATTAAGTCTGGTCCTTCTCAGACTTTGTTTTATTCTATTTCATGGAATTATAAGAATAAGAGGAGTACCACCTCTCTAAAAATTCAGAGGGATTTATACCCTTGTGAGGTTGACTTTGAGACTGTAAAACAGTCTTTTAAATCAACAGTCTATTATACGATCCCAATTTCTTTGTTTCCAGAGATGTACGTTCATTTCCTTAAGAAAACCCACATATACATTCCTATCTCCATTGAAACCCAGGTACACACACTCAAATATTGTACAAAACTTCATACGATGCAACCCTGTTGTTGTGGATTCAGTCTGCAGAATCCTACTTGTGGCTTCCTTTGTTATCTCTTCTCCTTGACCTGATCTCTAGATGAAATTCCTTCTCCACCTATCCAATATCTCCTTGAATCACGGTCCTTTATGATCCAACTCTCTTGAGCAAAAGTCCTTATTTTCTCTCCAAAACTGTATCAACATACAATGTCTCTCGCAAGTATATTTATCCTTCACCCTAGCCTTTCTTTTATAATCTTGAGTTATGACCTAACCCTAATCTCCAAAGTGATTGATGGTTGAGATTACTTCTCACCTCACTTGAGATCAATGGATATTATTTAATTCATTAATTCTAATTAAATCATTTCTTTAAATAAAACTCAACTCACTATTACTAATAAATCACTTTACTTTAATAATTCATTTAATTAAAGTAAAGTAACAAGGTAGAAGGATTTGGATGACTTCCACACGTCTAGACACTTAGACCTATGTGGATGTACCTGTCAAATGCTACAAACATCAATAAGGACTATTTGGTTTGGAGCAATATAGGTTATGATATAATGTTTTGGACTTGACTATGCATATTTTTGTTTGGATGTTGTGGCCAATTTTTAAATCTTTTGTATTACACTATTGTTTGGTTTGACCAAAGATCTCTTTAATACAAAATCTAACTGGCATTATGAAAAAAAAAATAATAAAAACATTTAAAAACAAATCAATGTAAAACAACAACAACAACAAAAATAATAAACAAATATAAAAATAATTGATTTAAAAAATATCAATATTTGAAAATAATAATATAAATCAAATAAAAACTAATGAGAAAAAAATAAAATAATATTTATTTATTTGTTTGTTTGTTTTTCAAATTTTGTCAAATTTGAAAATAATAATATAAATCAAATAAAAACTAAAGAGAAAAAGAGAAAATAATATTTATTTGTTTGTTTTTCAAATTTTGTCAAATTTGTGACTAGTGGCTTGTCAAGTCAATGAAAGTTGGGTGATACTAAAGTCTTCATAATGGTTTAATTCTCTTCAATAACATGTTTGTGTTTATTAGTTTTGTGTACATATACACATAAAAGTGATAGGGACCATTAATAATATTATTATAACTAGTTTTACAGATAAATTATAACAAAGTAGAAGATGAAAACCATTTCCTCTTAAAATGCACAATTTACACCAATATTATATTTCATTTTCAAAATATTTATCATCCCACTGATATTTATGTTTCAACCTATAAAAATCAAAGTAACCTCAATCATCTTATTTCCAAAATATTTTATTTTATAAACAACATAATAAAACAAAATCATTCAATTTTCTTTGTTAAACTATGATAGACCAATACTAATTTCAATGGATGATAATTTTGTCATCGTTATCATCATCACAAGTCCTAAGAAAATCCAAGAATAACAATCCCGTGTGACCTAAAAAAAAAATATTTTAATTTGAATCGTATGAAAAATAACAAAAAAAAAAAAAAA
>JASDQU010815480.1:36706-47327 GCA_032191745.1 Picea mariana
CGGCTCCATGGGAAGCCAAAGAGAGGACCTCTCTAGTTCCAAAACAAAGTGGCCATTGTCATTCGACGTTCACCTATCCCCGCTCCATCGCCCAACTCCTCGCCCCCTTCCTCCGTCCAATCCTCCTCAGGATAGAGCGGTCTCCCACTTTTTTCCTTGCCATGGGCATGTCATGTGGAGTGGTTTTAACTCCAAGGAAATTCTTTGGGCTATGCTCTGGGCCCAATCTAGGATATGGCCTCATCTTCATAGCCGAACTTGTTACTCTTGGCAAGCCCACCTCCCTCCGCCCCCTTGCCTCCACCCTCCGCTCCCCTACCACCATCAGACCCTTTACCATCTCAGGAGGAGTTACCTACTCAAGTGGAGGAGCTCCATGCTCAATTGGAAGAGACTCATTTGGGTGAGCCTCCAAGCTCAGAGTGTGATTCTTGTTTCAGATTCAGAGACGCGAGGTTGATACTACAAGATTTGGTCTTTGTGGTCAGACATGACATGGATGATCTCCGCTTTCGGCTAGAGCACTTGGACCAACGCGCAGATATAATTGAATCTCTGGTTGTGACCCTGATCCACTCATTGCATGCTCCAGGACTGGCAACTGATTCCCCAGCTACTTCATAGGGGATTCTTTCTCCAACTATCCAAAAAGTTGTCGTGGAAGAGACGAACACACGCGAACTACATAGAAATTGAGACGTGGCAAGATTACAGGTGTCATCATGCATGTTTCACTCTGTCAATTGTTCAATTTTTTTGGAAGATCCCTCTTAGCATGTCATATTTCAGCACAATCAATTTTTTGTATGACATTAGACAGTGTCTTTTTTGTCTTATAGTTTTAACGGAGGATCTGGTCGAATCAGTTTCCCCATAGGGTGATTCAAAAAATTGTGTTTAAATTTAATTCTGGAAACAAAGACAGAGCTTGGATGAATCGGGTTCCCCTTGGGGCAATTCAGTACAAGTGAATCCCTGTTATCATTGATGATACTGTAATTTTTCTCCATGAAAGGTAATATATAGAACTCTTAATTAAAAAAAAAAAAGATTTATGGGTTTATTTTCGGTGTTTTATTTGAGGTGGTGTCAGTGGCTAAGGTCATGGTTTCAATTAGATCATATTTTTAACTACCCAAAAAAATAGTGGTGTTACCAGTAGCATCTCTTTTCGATTTGAGGGTCAATTTCATGGTTCTGCCTATAATGTCAAGGCTGTGATTTCAAACAAGTCTCAATTTTAATCACTTCTAAAAACAAGAGTGCTACCAGTAGCACCACTTTTTGAGACAAGGGTAAAAATGCAACCTCTAAAAAAATGAGAACTTTGGATAATTCTCGTTAAGTTGGTAACTTTGTTCAAGTAGGAGTTAATAATTCCAACACCCCCCCTTAATGAGTACTTGTATTAATATTTGTCAACTAAGGTCTTTATCAACATATTTCATCTCCAACACATGTTCCCCTAGATACTAAAGGGTAGTCCTCATCAACAAGGTTTGTGTTTGGTCCAACCTGGAATTCACATCTACACCTTGATCAAGTAGACATCACGAAATTGTTAACATTCATATAAAGGAACAACCATCCACTGGAATACATGGGTACCTAACCATTGTAACTGTCGGTATAATAGGATGTCCTTTAGATACATGGTTCATTCAACTTCAAGATGAACTCGTGTTGAATATGCAAAGAATTCCACTAACGATTTCGAAGAGGACTAGAGCAATTGATGCATCCACTCTTCGCTGACACTTGTCCCTGAAGTATTTCCTAGTTCTAACACAAAAAACAACAAGTTTCTAGTCTCATAACATCACCTACCATCCAGAGTCCACAATCAACATACGTTCAAATCATAGAGCATGACCCTAATCCTCCAAGGGTTAACAAATCCATGTATGGGTGAATAAATATTCTCCTTCATGGAAATATAATAGGTTCTCACTATAGGGAATCAACTCAACTATGCCACATGGACATGCATCAATTGCCCTCATGCTCAAGAAATATCAAATGGCTAGTTCAAATTATGTACCAAAGCAAGATGATGCATATCCAATTGTCACAGTTAAGTTGAAATCACCTATTCATCATAGACACCAAACCTACCAGCTTCGACTTGCACAAATTCAGTGATCTGGCTCTCGTCTTAGACACAACAAGACATCCTTCAATGGGATTGGACACACCAAGCAAGTTATGGGGTCAGACACACCAAACAATCTATCCATTTCAGCTCAGATACACCAAGCCATCCAATGCTAAGCTTAGACACACCAAGAAAGTGGTCATCTTGGGCACACCAAACGATTCTCGTACCATTGGTAACACAATTAGCAACTGTCATTCACTATGACACACACAACAACAGATCCATGAATCATAGTCCAATCCTTGACACACACACACACACACACATGAGAAAATTGGACAACATATCTATGCATATCCAAAACTTCTGTGACATACACACAGAAGATCATCCTCCAGATAAGCACCGTTGATTTGGCTGATACAACTCTCATTCTTTCATTGAGCTGCACCATATTCTCCATCATTTGTTGTCCTTGCTGCAGCAATAGATTGCAAACATCCATGCTACTACTAACACACTATCAACGATGAGCCATCACTCTTCTAGATAGCAATATGAAATTGGAGAACATTTAAGCAAGCAGTGACATGTTCTCCCCAAGTGACTGACACAATGATTCACAACACATTCTAGCCACTAATTTAGCACACAATTAAGAAAATACCCCATAGGAATTGACTTAGTATCACAATAGGGATTTCCTCACACGACCATTGACCACATAAAATACAATGGAGCATCTCCCATCAACGATCTCTCCGACACCTTGCCATTTTTTAGACATTGAGAGATACGCAAGCCCGCCATTAAACCATTGGTCTACAATGACCATGCCAACTCCTTTTTTGCACATTTTGATATTTTTACGCCGAAAGGCATACACCTATTGGAAATGGGCACATTTAATGATCTTTTAATTATCAATTTTAATCATACGACTAGAAATTGAATATGCTGGCATATTCTGCATCGTCCTTCCAAATCGATGAATGAGATTTGATGTTCATAACTTCCTAACATTTTTGAATGCGTCCGTTAACCTGTTTACTTTTTTACATTTACCTAATCATGTTAGGTCGAGCCATCTCATTGCCACGTTTGTGATTAATAAACTTAATTGACATTAAATATTTACTTCACTACTAACCCTTTATCATTTACAGTTTGAGATTTAAATTTTATCCATGTTTGACCATATGTCTCGTACAATTACCAACCACAACTAGAGCGTTTCATTTTCTACATGCAAATGCAAAGGATGATAGGAGTCCTAAAACACACTCCAAGCGTCGTAATGTGAATCATATGTAAATCTTTGGCATTCCTTCTTGGTCGCATTCACCATTTCTCTGATAGGAATCCTAAAACGCACTCCAAGCATTGTAATGTGGCATGTCAATATTTGGCATTCCTTCTTGGTCGCATTCACTATTTCTCTCTTGGTCGCATTCATTATTTCTCTCTTGGAATGATCTCATTAAAAAATTTTATGTTGAAACTGTATCTAGTAATTCCAATCCATTAGCGGCATACAAAAATGAAAGACTTATTTTCAGCACTCACATCATTGCTAGGGTATGTTTTTTATTTGACAACATCTAGGGTTTTGAGACATCAACAATACTCTTTACAGTTTTAATCAAAATAAATTGGATATTTTTGTTTGCAGGGTAAACATACGAAGTAGAGAAAGTGTTGGAAGCTATCAATTACTTTCTCCATCTATAGTGAAAATTCCAAAACCTTTCAGCCGACAGAGAAAAAATAAAGGCCAGATCTTCTCAAAATGCAAAAGTTGCAATGGAGAAATTTGTTAATAAAACTCCATCGTTCGTAGAATCAGATTGAGAATATCCTTGGGAGTTCGGGTGTTCAGATATGGACGAACAATTTGGAACATGATATTGTGTACTCTAATATTCCAATGGTGTTGAGGTCTTGAAGTTGAGTGTTTCTTCTTCTACCATTAACCCTATGATTTCATGTATGTTCAAGCGCTTATCAATAAAGAATGACACCATTCTCACAACAACAACTGCTTCTACTTTAATTTAATTTATTGTGAAATTGTTTATCATGGAATTTATCGCAATGAAACTATTTATGGTGTAATTTTTTATCATGGAATTACAGTTTCATTATGAAACTGTAATTTATAGCAGAATTTATAGTGAAACTGCAATTTAAAAATCCCCGATAATCATAGTGAAACTCAAATGTTTTACGGTGTAATTTATAGTGAAACTAAAACTAAAATTTACGGTGTTTGTCGCCAATAATTATTTAATTTATCCTGAAATTGTTTATCGCAATGAAATTGTTTATCACCAATAATCATTTATCGGTGTGATTTATAGTGAAGCTGAAATGTTTTACGGTGTTTGTCGCCAATAATCATTTAATGAGGAATTTATCACGTGAAATTGTTTATGCAGAATTTTTCACAATGAAATTGTTTATCGCGAAATTACAGTTTTATTATGAAATGGTGAAACTGAAATGTTTTACGGTGTTTGTTGCCAATAATCATTTATAAGTGCAATGACTAATCCCCGAGTGCATTTCAAAGGAGATGGAGGGAGAGGGTGACAGAGGGGCTCACACAACGGAAAAATTGCATGAGGTTAAGAAAAAATAAAAATGGGTAGTTAATACCTCATGCAAATGTGCACGATGGCAAGTGATATATTATATCAATTACTATACTAAATTAGCAATATTTTTCCTTTTTCAAATTTGAATGTTTATATTTTTTTATTAATTTATAATTGCCATATATATTTATTATAAAAATCAAAATATTTATGATTACTAACAATTAATATGGATTTATCAAAACATTAATTCATTAGTTTATAATAATTGCATTAATTATTATTTCTTAATTAATAATATTTTTTTATAACTTATTAATATATTAATCATGTTTAATAAATAATGTATTAATGTTTAATAATAATAATAATAATGTATCTAATGTATACAGTCTGAGTGGGTCTAATAGTTAAGAACATGTGTTTCCTCTTAAGAGGTCACAGGTTCAAATCCAGAGGGGGGTATGGTATGTATACCTTTGTAGACTTTACCAGTCAAATCGCTGGGCGGAGGGGGGTTCCTTGTCCCACAAACAAGGGGGTCTCATACACCAATTTGATGTGTTGGCTTGACCGTGACCTTAAAAATAGATTATTATTATTATTATTATTATTAATGTATTATTACATTAATGTAATAATGTATTATTAATTAGGGTTGAGATTATTACATTATATTTATATATTAATACTTTATTAATGTATTATGTTATTACTCTTTTAATACTTTAGTATTGTATTAATTAATTAATACATTTAATTATTAATGTATTAATAATATAGTATGTTACATTATGCATTAATGTATTAACATTTTAATTTATACATTAATAATGTATTACAAAATACATTAATTAAGTTCAATGCATTACTATTTTAGTAATGTATTTATTAATGCATTTAATAAATACAACTTTTATGAAATAATACTTAATAATACTTTCCTTCTATATATATATATATATATATATATCACATCACTTCAACATTCTTATCTTTTTCACAAAGGAAACAATTAGTTGGATTTTTTTTTTTAAACTTTGCCAAAACATTATTTTGGTAATGTGTTGAACGCAAACCAACCTCGTCATGCAACGAATATCCCAACATTACAATATGACAAAAAAAAAACACATGTTACAACATGACGAATATAGTAATGCTGCAATGTCTTGAACATAGGAACATCACACAATGATGAACATAATAGCGTTACAATCTTATGAACATAGTAACGTTGTAATCTATTGAACTTAGTAACATCACAATGCGATGATAATAGCCATTTCATCGTAATATGGATAGTAACGTCATAATGTGTCACTCATTTCCCTATCATCACAATGTGATGGACATATGCCGACGTCACAATGTGACAAACACTTCCAAATATAGGTATGTGTTTATTATAGTAATGTTGCAATCTATTAAACATAGTAATGTGACAATGTGATGAACATAGCCCTATCGTCGCAATGTGACGAACATAAATGAACGTCACAAGGTGATGAACATAAAACCGTTGTCGCAAACATAGTAATGTCTGAATGGGATGAACACATATAGATGTCATAATGTGATGAACATGGCCCTGTCATTGCAATATGAAGAAAAAAAACCGACCCTTACAATGTAACAAACATAGTAATGTTACAATGTCTCGAACATAGTAACATTGCATAGTGACAAACATAGTAGCGTTGCATTATGTTGAACATAGTAATGTCACATTGTGATGATAATAACCATGTCGTCACAATATGGATAGTAACTTCGCAATGTATCAAACATAAACAAACTCATAATGTGTCACACATGACCCCGTCGTCGCAATGTGATGAACATTTCCTCATGTTGCAAAGTGACACACATATCTTGATGTCGCAATGTGAAAAACACTTCCAAACATCAGAATGTGTCAAACATAGTAATGTTGTAATCTACTAAACATAGCAACATCGCAATGTGATGAGCATATGCTTGTCATCGCAATGTGATGAACATAAACATACATTGCAATATGATGAAAATATTCCTATTGTCACAGTGTGTCAAACATAGCCATGTCGTCGCAAACATTGTAATGTCATAATGTGATGAACATATACAAATGTCACAATGTGATGAAGATAACACTATCATCGCAATGTGCCGAAATTTAATTAATGTCACAATGTGATGAACGTGGCCTTGTTGTCGTAAAGTGACTAACATATATAAATATCACAATGTGATAAACATAGCCATGTTGTCATAATGTGACGAACTTAATTTGACATCACAATGTGATGAAAGCAGCCCTGTCATCGCAATTTGATGAACATATCCATCTCATTGCAATGTGAAAAATATAACTGGACATCATAATGTGGAAAACATATCCCTTTTGTCACAATGTGATGAACATGTCCTCACATTGCAATGTGACACACATATCCTAACATCGCCTTTCGACAAAAATTTATGAACGATGCAATGGAATGAACATAACGCAATGTGACACACATGTCCCAATGTTGCAATGTGACAAAGACTTCCAAACATCGGAATGTGTCAAACATAGTAGCGTTGCAATCTTCTAAACATAGCAACGTTGCAATGTGATGAACATATCCCTGTCATTACAATGTGATGAATAGGAATAGATGTCCCAATGTGACAAACATAGCCTTATTGTCACAATGTGTCGAACATTTCCCTTTCGTCGCAAACATAGTAACGTTGCAATGTGACAAACATATAAAGATGTCGTAATGTGATGAATATAGCCCTATGTCACAATGTGGAAAACTTAAATTGACGTCACAATGTGATGAACATCATAGATGATTTTAGGGGCTAAATTTCGCAAATGGGCTAATTTTCCATGGTTTTTCCCAAAAAATGATTCGCCAATTTCCATTTTTTCTAAAAATGATTCGCTCAAATTCAATAGAATAACATTATTTTACATCAAAAATGGCGCAGCCGCACTCCTCAGAGCACGTCCGCTCCCTCAGGACCTTCTTTCACTCACGAACCGAAGAACTCAAAGGTTCCTCTGATTCCCTATCGGGAACTTTCCTTACCCACAACAACTCTTCAATTGATCTCCCTTGATGATCGAGAAATCGAACCTCGCGATTTTGCAAGTCTCGAGGTCACGCACCTCGTGCTTCACAATACCCTGAAATCCAATGGGTAATATCAACACTCCCTTGTTCCTATCGGGAATCCTTCCATCGGGATTTCAGCACCTACGATGTCGAAAATAACTTACTTCGCTAATCCCTGACTCCCGATATGCCGATACACTGATGCACACATGCGGGTTGACTTTTCCACCTCCCGACACTTCTACTAAGGACGAGAGCTATCCGCTCAAGGTCCATTACAATATACAAGTGCGCCTTCATAAATGGCTTCATTAAAGACTTGCGCAACAATCCCAAAGTGTTTTCAAAATTTGGTGCTGGCTTGTACAGTTGTCTTCCCCTTCCGCGTTGGCTTGCTTGATGAGTTGGTGATGCTCCTGCATCATACTCCTCGGCTTGAAAACTTTCATGGGCTCCTGTCCATGAGCTCCTGCACGGTCTGTCCATGCTTTTGTATCCCCACTTCTGTCTCCCAGCTGGCATCTTCCACGGGGTGATTCTTCCATTTGACCAGATACTTGAAGTATTCTTTCCTTTGGGTCTTCTTACCCACTCTCTTGTCCAGTATGCACTCCATCTGTGGCCTCTCTGCAACTGGCAATTGTTTCATCCACTAGATCACTGGCTGCTCTGTTCCAGTCTCTGCTTCTCTAGCCCTGTATGGGTATAAACCTGCGATGTTGAATATCGTAGATATTCCGATTCCATCCGGCAATTCAATCTCATAAGCATTTTCTCTGAATTTTCTCAAGACCCTGCATGGCCTGATTTTCTTCATTTTCAACTTGTTGTATGTTCCTCTCGGGAACCTTTCCTTCCTCAAATGTGCCAGAACTAGATCACCAAATTCAAACTAAAGTTGTCTCCGATGCTGATCTGCTCTGCGCTTATACTCCTGGTTCGATTTCAGCAACTGCTCCTTCACCCTGTGGTGAAGTTCTTTCATCGCCTCAGTGAACTCTTCTGCACTAACGCTGCTAGTAGCAGTCTGTTCTGAATCCCTCAGTTCAGAAACTCCTCTTGGCTGCATTCCATATAAAACCTGAAATGGACTTCAGCCTGTGCTCCAATTCACTGAATCATTATACGCGAACTCTGCCTATGGCAATATGTGGTCCCAACTGCTATGGTGCTCCATCACCAAGCTTCTCAGCAAGTCTCCCAGACTCCTGTTCACCACCTCTGTTTGTCCATCCGTCTGAGGATGATAAGAAGAACTAAACACCAAGTTAGTTCCCAGCTTCTTCCATAAGGTCCTCCAAAAATTCCCTATGAATTTAGTGTCTCTGTCCGAAACTATGCTTTTCGGCAATCCATGAAGTCGAATGACCTCTTTGAATAACAGATTTGCGATGTGAGTCGCATCACTGGTCTTCTGGCATGGAATGAAGTGTGCCATTTTAGAAAACCTATCCATGACCACAAATACTGAATCAACACCTCTTTGTGTCCTTGGCAAACCCAATACAAAATCCATGCTGATCGCCTCCCATGGCCTCTTCAGTATGGGCAATGGCTGATAAAAGCTGGCATTCTGTTTTCTCCCCTTCGAATTTTGGCAAACTCTACATCTGTCAACGAACCTCTTGACATCTGCTTTCATTCCTGGCCAAAAATATGATTCGCTCAGCTTCACGAATGTCCTGTCATGGCCAAAGTGTCCTGCTAAGCCTCCATTGTGTTTCTCTTTCAACAGACTCTCCCTCATGGAGCATTTTGGAATACATAGTTGATTGCCTCTGAACAACAATCCTTCTTGGATTATATAATCTATCCAAGGACTCCTATCTCTGAGAAATGGATTCTCAGTTGCTTCATATGCTTCTACAAAATCTGCATCACCTGCGTACATGTCCCTGATATTTTCAAAACCCAATGTTTTGACTTAGAATTACTGCAGCAACAAACACTTCCTGCTCAAAGCATCAACCACTTTGTTAGTAGTACCCGAAATATGCTTAATCACAAACGTGAAATTCTACATATACTCTACCCATTTTGCATGTTTCTGATTCAACTTCTCTTGTTGAGTCACAAACTGTAATGCATGATTATCACTGTACAAAAAAAATTCTTTCGGGATCAAGTAATGCCTCCACTTCTTCAGCGCCTGTATGATAGCAATTTTTTTTTTATCATATGTGGAGTATTTCAATTTCATCTCATCCAACTTCTCACTGAAATATGCAACTGGCATGTCTTCCTGACTCAAGACTGCTCCTATGGCAAACCCGCTTGCATCACATTTCACTTGAAATGTCTTCAGGAAATTCGGCAACACCAAAACCAGTTGTTCCATGATCTTCCGTTTTAACAAATTGAAGCTCTTCTCAGCTTCTGTTGTCCAGTGAAAAGTCTTATGCCGCTTCTTCACTGTATCCATCATCGCTGCGCTAATTCCGCTGAAATTCCTGATGAATTTTTGGTAAAAACTAGCCAAACCATGAAAACTTCTCACCTTGAAAATATTTCTCAGTGATGGCCAATTCTTGATCACTTCTACCTTATCTGGATCCATTCTTAACTCATTCGTTGATATAACAAAACCCAGATAAATGAGCTGTGTATTCATGAATGAATATTTCTTCATGTTAATCAACAGCTTCTTCCGTTGTAGCTTCTTCATCACAATGGCCAAATGCTTCAAGTGCTCTGCCACCGATTTACTATAAATCAATATGTCATCCAAATAAACAATGACGAACTTCCCGATGAATTCCCTTAGGACTTCATTCATCAACCTCATAAAGGTACTTGGTGCATTCGTCAAACCAAATGGCATGACTAGCCAT
>JASDQU010815481.1:24760-43378 GCA_032191745.1 Picea mariana
GGCTAGACAGAACTAATGTCACAATTGTTGGTGAACTTAAAGATGTACCGATTAGATTTTCATGTAACCCAAAAGTGCACCAGGTAATTGACATAGTTGTCGTTGATATTATAGATTTTTCTGGTTTTTTCTTGAGCAAAGATTTGTCCGAACAATTGCACAATTATTTTTCTACAGATTGGTCTCATCTGTGGTTACCGGAAAATGACCAACCTAACAAGCTCATAATTAATAGGGAACATTACCTGAAGTACACTGTTACAGATATAAATGATTCGGATGAGCCTTTTACCAATGGTGTAAACACAATTGAAGGTCAAGGTATGAACACTTTCTTTGGGAATTTCATGACTGAAATATCCACTATTACAAAACTAGATCAACAATCTGAAATATCAGCCCATACTAAGGCAACAATTTTAAAAAATGATGCAAACATTGTTGTTGATGATATGACCAATTATCCCACCTTCTTTGAAACAACACAAATACATTCTCATGACAATGATTATTTTACAAGATGGTCTGAATCTTTAGCGTTAATAATAGTAAACACAAATCAAGTAATTTCATTCTTGAATTCTCATATTATCACAAGTTTCAGAATACCTGAATGTTTAGTTTTCGATAATGATTCTTATTTTTCCTCCTTGGACATGAATGATTTTTTTCTCTAGAAAAGGGTATTAAGCTAAAATACTCTGCCAGTTATTATCCTCAAGGAAATCGCTTGGCGGAGTCAACAAACAAAAATATGATTAAAATAATGAAAATAACAATGTCAGAAAATCACAAAAATTGGCACAATGCATTATATAATGCACTATGGGTTGGCAGGGTCACCACAAAAGCATCCATTGGTAATTCTCCTTTATTCCTTGTATACGAAAGAGTAGCTATCCTTCCTCGTCACGTCTTTCTCTCCTCACTTTATTTATCTCAAAAAGTTCATGAGCAAGAATGTCCTTGTTTAGAGAATCGAATAAACGCTTTACTGAAATTAGAAGAAGTTAGGACACAAGCAAAGCATAAATTGGACCAACACCAACAAATTGTTAAAAAATGGTTTGATACAAGTTCTTCCTTGGATATAAACTTTGATGTAGGAATTTGGTTCTCAAATGAGACAAAGCACATGAGGATAAAGGAGAACACACTAAGTTTCAAAATATGTGGTTGGGACCTTTTGTCATTGTAGAAAAACTGGGTCCTAGCTCCTTTTGTTTGCAAAACTTGTTGGGACAACCAGAGACTTTCTCGGTGAATGGCCAAAATCTCAAGAAATACTTCGCCTAAGCGAAGTAAGACCTTCCCCCTGTAAATATCCCTAGCTCTTTATATTTTTGTTTTCTGATTGATTATTTTAGCTGCTTTCTTTGTTTTCTTTTATTTTTAAAATTATTTTTGACTCACAATCCATTATTGAAGGGAATTTTCATAATCAGATTTATCATTGACGACAGTCTGAAATAGATAAATAATTTTCAATATTAAGGTTTAGCTCAGATGATTTGTTTAGAAGACAATCATTCTAGAAGTCTTTGCCAGAATATTTCTCTCGAAATTTTATCAAGATCTTGGGGAAGTACGATCACCTTTAAACTTTTCTACATCGTCCTAGTTCTAATGAGATCACCTCAAAGAGCTTCCCCATCCTCTAGATGTTTTCTTGATTGAAATATAAATGTCTAAACCATGATTAAAATGATCAGTTCTTAAAGAACAAAAACACAAATATTAATGATCGATCATATATCTACCTGGTTATCAAATCTCTAGTATCTCCCTGCTCTCTTTTCATTATGAAATATCAAAATTATATCATTATAAACAAATAAGGAGAGTTGGAAACACTTCAATGTGTGGAAAATGTGTGTAAACCTACCGGAGTACTGAACATTCCTGCTCGAAGCAGGTAAATGCGCACATGATACCAAGACAAATTCACTGGGGTATTGAATGAGCCTGCTGGCAGTGAAGCAATGTTAGGTTCGAGATATGTCAGGTATGTTTATAAGTTGATCATATATCAAAAGTTTTATATCATGGATAGATGACTTTGGATGGGATTAAAGTACTTGAGTGGGTTAAATGACATCCCTGTCGAGGCTATGAATGTCTGTTGGCAGTAGTGGCCCTATCAATGGTATTGAAGTTACGTTTATAAATATCGTCACCTTTTGATCAAAACTGAATTTCAGGTTATAATCGTTTGTTAGAGCACTCCTTTTGAGTATGACTGTATTAATTTTTCTGAGCTAATATTAATACTTTTAATATTGAATTATGATCTGCTTCAAAGCTGTTTTAAGTGTTAATCAAGTCTTTCTTTTCCCTGACATAAATTTTTGGTGATGCAGAGATAACTGCTTCACCCAATGAGTCACCATTATTGGAAGCCAACTTATCATATCGCTTTGTCAATTTTTGAAACACAAAAATTGCAAAGGAAATTTTTATCCGCTACCTAATTTTTATCAACAACGAGAATGATTGTTATTTTTGAGTGATTACTTGGTTGATCATTTGTTTTAAGTTTTATTTTGTGGATAGATGACTCATTTACCCATTTCAATTTCATGACTGGAAAGGATGAAATTGAAATCTTATTTTAAAACAAATTAACTGAACTCTAATGGTTTTCTCCTTGGAAAATCAAACGAAGCTTTGGGAGAACTAAAATCACAACACATATAAGCTTGGTGAATTTGTGATCATGTGAAAATTTTATAGTATAAGGTTAGAACCAAATCGTGGGTAATTTATGTTATGACTAAATCAATATTGAAAGTTTGATTATTTCCTTACTTGTTGCAATTTTGGTTATGTTTTTATTACCTTACCATATGATCCGAATGTTGCATCAAGTTGTTTTGTCACTGTCTTATCAACGTATGAATTGGCTAGTGATTGTTCTAAGAAACCATAACCTCTCTGTCTTGTCTATCGATGAGAACATTCATTTCATCGTTTGGATGGTCCTTCGTAACCAAAGAGTAGGTTTTTAGGAGATGAAGTGGTTTTTGAGTTTTTCGTCCTCTAGTTTGGGGTGTTTAATCAATTCTTAAGGTGGAAGTCATGGTATCATCCTTCCTAGCCCTCAATTTATGGGTCACCTTTATCCATGCACACTCTACCATTTGTTTCAGGTTGGCTCGAGTGCAGACCCCTCAATTTTTGATCTTTTGGTATATCGTGCTCAAGTTGATGGCTCCTGTGGTTAGGGTAGAGTCGAATAGATTACATGATTTTCTATCTCATGACGATGCTATAGATGAGATTTTCCTTTTCATTTGGGTTAATTTCATCCAGTATTTTGAGGGTTTTAACTTGGAAGTTGCACAAGACTTTGCCAAGCATTTTGACGGTGAAAAATCCAAGTTAGGCGACTTGTAGTTGCAAGTAAACAAAGAATCCATAGTTGAGGCCACACATCTGTCGCAGGAAGGGGAACATTGGTTCAAAAATATGAATATAGAGGGAATCCCATGGAATTTACTATTGGTATCCTAAAAATCACACTATAACGTAAAAGGTATGCCTATCCAGTTGTTCAAAACTCGTTGGCATGGCTTGCTATTGATAATTAAACAATTTGTGACCTGCGAGGGGCATTATGGACTGGTGTTTTTGTTTCATATACAGTTATTGATGGTCTTCCTGGGTTTGAAATTAAACCTGCCTTTTTATTTACTTAAGAGTCTTCAAAAAATGTCCAGGTTTTACCAAAGACAAAACCCTAATTCTGAGTCTAGTTTATTCCACCATGGCCTATATCGGGTTCTAGTTAGTTCTCAATTGTTGAAGATAAGAGATAATTGGCAGAGTTTTCTTGTTAGGAATAGCTTTGTTCATTTTCCATCTGAACCCATGCTTGGTTTACCTCTGAGTGTTGATGAACCTATTTGTCGAAGTGTATCATCCCATTCTCTGCAAATTTTTCGAGTTGAGATACAAGTCTCGAAAGACTATGTCTTACCTTCTGATACCCCGATTGATTTTCTTCTGATAGCCGAGGTCACCTCCAAAAAATGCGATTTCGTTCCAAAGAAATCCTTGGAAGAAATTATGAGTCTTTTAAGAGATAGGTCACCGGTCACCCCTGATC
This sequence comes from Picea mariana, assembly GCA_032191745.1. Classification (NCBI taxonomy): domain Eukaryota; kingdom Viridiplantae; phylum Streptophyta; class Pinopsida; order Pinales; family Pinaceae; genus Picea; species Picea mariana. The sequence continues at coordinate 28,869 of JASDQU010815481.1, forward strand.
CTGTACACACCATGGATAGTAATGATAAAGATAAAGTCAAAAGACATGGGAAGCAAGTCACATAGGGTGTTAATGACCTAGATTTCAGAAATAAGAGGAGTGGTAGACTTCTGTTGAGGATCACGATGAACCGATATCAGATTCATGATAAACCCATTCCTACTATTGTTATTGAAGATACTATCTATGTCGAAGATGCAATCTCTAATTCCACTAGAGTGGATTCACCCCAATACAATTTTTTTTCAAAACTGCCTCCATTTTTAAGGGAACAAGAGGGGTTTTCAAGAATGCAATATGATTTGAAAAAGGCAATGGTGCAAGGTAAACATTTGAACTTAGATAATACGTTCCCTCTACCGAGATTAGAACAGGTGTATTGTGAAGAATGTTTCACTTGGATCCATAGGTACTATCAAGATATGCCTTATTTGCAAGCTCAAATTAATCAGGTAATGGCTCAAAACATGTTATTGGAAAGATAAAACTTGGATCCGAGAGCTACTGTGCAACAAACTTCCCCCAAATTTAGCAAAATATTCAAGAAATCAGGAGATATCGTTAACAAAAACTCATCCAACTTCAACACTATTATGAACTCAAAATTATCTGATGCCTCTTTTTCCAATGTTTAATGGGTAACCAAATTTCTTGGAATTAACGTTTTGATTTCTTTATTATAACATAATTTGTTTTGTTTTGTTTTATTAGACTAGCTACAGAATCATAGATTATGCAGCTTGTCTATAATTAGTTTATTAGATTATTTTTTCTAAATTAAATTTCATTTTTATTCTCAGGTTTGAAGAGGGGAGAATTGAAAATGGTTGATGGAAGTGAATCATTGGAGATGCTCCAAATTTGCAAGTTTTTTTCTTTAAAAACAATTTCAATAATATTTTAATTATGTAACTATTTTTGAATGGTTGGTACAACAGACCTATATTTTGGTTATTTTCTGGAAAAGACTTATTAAGGAAGATATGTCTATATCTTAGAAGATATGAGAAACATATCATGGACATATTCTAAATATTGGTACTTTCCCAGAGACAAGGGTATTCTTTTTGGGACCCGAGGATAGACTTATTTTTTTTTTGGGAATGTTATGATATACAGTGTGCTTTTGGATTTAGTCCTTATGTAAACTGTATGATGTGATTATTTTCATATTACTTTCATATTTTTCTGAGCATGAAAAAATATATGTTATGAATTAGCTTTAGTCTGTTCAACAATTTATGTTTTCATGTTGTTCTTATATCTTGTATGGTCCACCATTCATGGTTATTATAATCCTTGTGGCTAATTAAACGTAAAACAAGTATCTGTACATTCTGAGTTTATGTTGGATGTTAGAATTTTTTATATCATTTGTAGGAGATTGGATTTGATTCCATATCTAGATCTTGAATCATATAAAGTCACATGAGAGAAACATTTGTCTTTCTGTTTCTTATAGATTTCTTTCGAAATATAAAATTCCTTGAGTTCAGGAAATATCATTCTTTTCCTCTTGCTATAGATTTCTGCTTGGAAAACAGGTCATTGGATCTTACATTCTGCAGAAAGACAAATAGCTTAGGGATTTTTCTTTTCCACTGTTCAACATCAGGTTAGTTACTTTTCCCTTTTAGTTGATTTATTTATTTAATGAATGAATAACGATTAAATCATTCAAACTTTAAATACTTTGTTCATTACATTTATATCATTTTGAATCTTATTCATTCATTTTGGTTTTTGTGACTATATAGTAATAGAATAACTTCCTTATCCTTATATCTTACTCAAACTTTGTTTTAGTAGTTAAACTTTCATTTTCACAAGGCTTTATGCAAACCTTGTATCTGTACATACATATTGTATATAATAAGACTGTATGCTAGATATATATTAATAGATAGGTTTATCAGTTAATGTACATAGTAAGATTTTATAGATAGATCATTTGTACCTTTATTAGTTTACTTTAGTGTTTTCATTGGCTAATGGAGCCCCAAAACCCCTCAGGCTAGGTTATTTTAAATGACTTGGGTTAACTAGACAACCTCTAACCAAATCTTCTTTTCTCGTTGACAGTGTGACATAAAATCCCATCAACAACACTACAATTGAACTTGTTTCCTCTCTCTGAATAGTCCTGAGATATGGATAGACACTTATTCTAGTCTACTCTATACCTCCACAACTCATCTCTGCAAGTGTCCTCATCCTCCTGTGTCAAACACCTCATACACAGTTGTACCTGAACACTGTTCAACTCTCCAATCCAATGAAAAATATATCTTGTCAACCTTTTATCCACATAAATATATCTTGTTCATTCCAAAGAAACTGAGTTTCACCCATCAAAAATCACTATGAAAAGCCATTGGAAGTCCATCCTCAGAGTTGGAAACCCACCACACAACACACTACTGCGAATCGAGCTCTCTTCCAATCCACCAAAACTCCCAACCTTCCACACCACCGAGATGAAATAGTCCACAACTCCTCATATGAATGGTCTGTTCCATGTCTCAAATTAGAGACCATCTAACATGTTTCCACATGAAAACATCACTGTATCTCCCTCTCAGATATATCACCTGCGACCTGCCTGAAACAAGAACAAGAACAATACTCTTCCAATGTTGTATCAAAAAATGTGTCTTAAAGATGATCCCCTTCTCTTTATATCCCAAGCTCTGATACCATGTCAATTTTCATATGAAAATCTATGTAACTATTTTTTAGATATGAAAAGTGCTTCCTAGTGAGCTAATAGTAAACCCTAGTTTTTATCACTGAATAATTTTACACTGAAATTCATTGATTGAAAATATATGCAATGGAAACAACAAGATCAAATATTAAACATCAATACACATGGGACACAAATTTATGTTCTGTAACCTTGACAATTTCATAAATTATGAGGGAAAAACTAGCCCTCCCAACCAATACTATTTCACCAAAATCTAAGGACAACCTTGTCCTCCAATAATAGAAAAATCATAAAACCAAACCTCAACAAATCCCTATAAATTTCCTCTACCCATAAATATATTGAAGGCCACCTATACAGTCTACTGACATCACCTGTATGGACCTGAGCCTGCCCAAAAAACTTGTATGGATGTATGCGATTTACCTTACTGCAACCCACGTACATATGTGATTGTGACCACTGCAACTTGCATATACACTATTCACCTTACTACAACCCATGTACATACGCGAATGTTCCCACTCAAATCCACACATGTATATGAAAGACTGTATAGAAACTTTCGTACGATTTACTCCACTCGTATAGTTTCTTCCTAGGCCACATTTTCTAGAGTTACAAACATTCCCTTGCTGAAATCACAAAGCTCCTTGGCACAAGTGCTTGCTCTCTTATGCCAACTCCATTATGTCTCCACACACTCTACACCATATGAAATGTCACAATGACATCTCTTCTTTATATACAAGTCTTTGGGGTCAACATAGAATCCCCTCCATAAGTCAACATCAAATTAGACTTTCTTGTGGGTGTGAAGCCCCATCACAAACACACAAATCCCATTACCAATCCCCCAATTCCCCAACTCAAAAAACAAGGGCATTTTATTCAAACCGAAAGTTTGATGTGGTGCCCATGATGATTCCCACATTATCAACACCCAGGTCCATGTGAGAATACCTTCCCAAAGCTACAAAACATCAACAGGAAAGGTGGAAGGGAATAAAATTATGGGTGCTTCCACTTTCAACAAGGATGATGACTTTCTTATGGTTAATGTAGCCAATTAGCTTGAGGGTTTGAGGAATCCAGTGAGGGAATGTAGTGAAATCAATATTTCAACTTCTGGTGGGTCAATGGGTGAATAAGTATCATCTCTTGGGGGTAGGTATTCCATAGGGGAGACTTTAGAATCCTCTTCAAGAACATCCTAAAAAATGGCCATAAAAATCTTTTGTTCCTTACAATTGTTCCTAGGAAAATATTTTTCATCACAATTATAGAAAATAAAATTGACTTAGCATTCATCCATTTCTTCTTGATTTAATTTCTGGATCTTGAGAGGGGTGGCATGAGGGGTAGGATTCATAGGTTAAGGGCAAGGATGAAAGAGGGTTTTAGATTCTAGGGAAAAACAACAGGTTGTGATTATTTGACACATTTAGTAGCTTCCAACCATGTCTGGGGGTCAACCATGATGACCTAGGCTCAGATTTCATCCTTTAGGTCACTAATAAAACATTCCCTGAAGAGGGCATCTGTCATGCCTCTGTTTTAAAATCCAAGTTCTCAAAGGCGGTTATAAAATATTCCATTGTGCCAGACTGTTTCAACTTGGTCAAACGACCTAAATAGTGGGTGTTCGTGTCAAAGTGTTCATAAATATTTGTAACAAAATAGGTCCAAGCAACATACTCACAACGTGCATTTTTACGCCATTTCCACTATTGTCAATGTTCAAGATCTAGATAGATAACCACATAATGAAGTTTGGCCAACTCATCAATAATTCCATGAAAATAAAAATAATTCTCCATTTGGGCGACCCAACCTATGGGATTAGAGGCATCAAATGTATTGACCTCAACTTAGGGAAGAAGGGGGTCATGATTAAAGGGGTTGGAATGAAATGCCATAGTATGGGAGGATTCAACAACATCCTCTTGGGAGAGTTGTTCAAGGAGGGGGGGTTATGTGATCGGTTCAACAATGGTTGGAGAGCTATGATGAGAGTGTCAATATTTCCCTCCAATTGGACGAATCAAGTATCAAATTTGGAAAATCTATACTGGACTTGGTCCTCAAGATGGTCAAATTGGGGCTTGTTCTATCTAATTTCAGCCTGCAAGTCTTGGGTGAGAGTGTTGGCCATGTGGAAAGTGGGGGTGTCGAGAATGGGGAGTGGGTCCACTGACAAAATGGATAGGTGATATATATCATTGTGATTATGGCGCCAAGAGAAATCCAAGGGGATAGGTGTCAAATAAGGGTGTTAAGAAGGGAGGTGGGACCAAAAAAAAGAAGGATTATAAGTGATAGGTATCACAATTATCAAGGATAAAAGGGGAATCCAATGGGACAAGTCTCAAATAAGCGTGTCAGGAAGAGGTTTGGGTCCACGGAAAAAAAAAGTCTTAAAAATGATAGGTATCACGGTGCCTACAGAAAAAGGTTTTCCCTATGCTATAGCTCCCTAATATATTTGTGGGGTAAAAAAGTAGTACTCATCTCAATATCTCAAGGAACCAACTAAGGATGCTCTACCATACCCTTAGTTGTACTACCCGATTACCCAATTACTATAGAGTATCTTCATGAGTGTTGTTCTCAGTGTCCATATAGCAATCATGCATCCAATCGATTGATCTAGGGATGGTTTTAGGAGACCTAGGGGGCTCTCAATATACCCGTCAGTACATGGGAGTGATGTCCGTTTACAGATTTTGTATGATGTGGTACTACTCGATCGGTACTGACAAGGCTTACATGGGTTTCCAACAAGGTGAAATGTTTATTTCTAGACAATCCCATGAAACCATCTATATTTCCTACGTGTAGTCTTCCCCACCGCATTTTTACCTACTGAGCAATAGATCTTTGCACTTTAAATATGATGGTAGTACATGTCTCTACCCTAAAAAAAAAATCCCACAATTTTCGTAGAGGAAAGTACTCTGATACCACTTCTTAGGTACCATATCTATTATAATAGCATAAAACAAAAATATTGCATAAAATAACAGTGGAACAACAAAATTTCGAGAACCACAACACCAAAATAATACCTTTATTTATAGGAAGCAATGTTCAATTGCATCTTCGATGTGGAAACCTCCAATAGAGAAGTGCTCTATTACAATAATTCTCAAGAAAAATCTTTCTCATGCCTCCTACTCTTATTTATACTAATTCTATATTCTAAAGAACATTCTAGAGGAAGATCTTTCTATAAGAGGAAGCTTCGATTAGGTATTTTTACATTGACTTGTTCATATTTATTAAATATTCATTATTAACTAATGGAGACATTTATTCCATGGAAAATATATTATTCTACCTACATGAGGGGTTAGGTAGGTTAGGTCCCTAAAAGAGAATATGCTGAGTAAAACTCTTTGAAAGTTACATGAGCAACCCAAAAGCCAAAGGGAAGGAACTTGTAGGAAAATGTGCTTCAAGGGAAAGTAAATGCATTTTTATCTTTATACTTGGGGATTATCTATATTTGGTTGTATCCACTAAACCCATCTATAAATGAAAAGTACTTTTTACCTGCTAAGACATCCAATACTTGATTAATGAAAGGTAAAGGGAGGTGGTATTTCCTTTTTGGTTTGTTGAAATATTAATAATCTACACACACCCTCAAATTTCCATTATTATTAGGAACTATAACCAAGGGTGAAACCCATTCACTATTAGATATTGGGTAAATGAATATTCCATGTAATTATTTTGTTATTCTCCCTTTACTATGTCTTTCAAGGCAAGGCTTATTCTTCTTTGAGGTTTCCTAATGGGTGTAAATTCATCCCCTATGTAGACGTGGTGTGTAAAATTTTCTAGATGAATTTCTTTCATATCCTTGTAATCCCAGGCAAATGTTTTTGTGTGACTTTTCAGGACAATTAGCCTTTGTTTCTCTTGGACAATAGTCAAATTAGAGCTGATTTTCAGGTTTTTTGAGGGGACTATTGTTTGGTCAATGTCAATAGTGAGTAAATCTTGCCAAGAAACCTCTTTAAATCAATAGAAAATTTGGATTGTTCTTTTTGTCCTTGGCCATTATAGTCTTCAATTTTTACAGAACTAGGGTATTTTTTTTCATGTAGTTTGAAACAAAAGTGCCCTCGTCTTTGTTTTTCATGGTCAATGTTGTTTCAATGGTAAGGAGAGGGTGTATTTCTATCTAAAATGTATCCTCCCCTTCTTCTATCCCTACCTACATAGGTATTTTTATTTCAATAAGTGGCTTGGTAGGGGGGTAGAGGATAATTTTCTTTTGGGATTGACCATTTTTTATGGTCATATTTCCTTCCCTACAACTTATATATGCATCTACTGCAGCTAGATAAGGTATTCCTAAAATGGGAGGGTACTCATTCAACTTAGATTTGGTTTAAATCACGTAAAATATATTATATACTTCCATGAACCAATAGACACCAATACATCCTCTAATAATTCTTCATGATCCATAATTGATCTATCTACTAGCTTGAGTATAGTAGGTGTGTGTATCAACAATTATCAAACATCTAGCCTAAGCACAATGTCCTTTTTTATAACATTAATGGATTCCCCAAGGTCTATCAAGTTATTTTTAATGAGGTTATTGTTGATATAGACATCTACTACATGGCTACCTAGATATAAGTACTTTGGGACAAATATCTTTCCTAGCATAATATCTCCCATTTGGTCTATCACATTGACTAAAATATAATCCTTCCTCTTTCTTCTTGGTTTCGTAATGGATTATTATTTGATGAATGTGTTGTAGATATGGGCATTCTTAATATTAGGGAGGAGAGGAATCTTGAAACATAAGTTTTTAAGTTTCTATACTTTCAAGATAAGGTGGAATTGGATTAGGGATAGGTTGTTCTTGTGGAGGAGATTCCTATTTTCAGAGATTTGATTCTCCATAGGATTTGTAACGAGAGGAGGAGTTTTCAGTAACTTCTCTGATATTATATTGGTCTCTTGAATATTCATAGAGTAGGTTTGGTAAGTCATCTCATTATTGTACACTTGTTAAAATTTCCTATTGTTTGGATTGGGTACTGGTTGGGCATGCAATTGGGATTTCTTTTGAATTTGTTGATTGATTCTTATTGAGGCATTGGTTTATTGTGGTGGAGGTGGAAAAAATTCTTGTTGTTATTGGTTTGGAGGTCTCCATCCATGTGGAGGGTTATTCCATTGATAATTTTGCATTGGAGGTTGAGGTTGAAAGGAATTTTGAATGGTTGATGTTGGCTATGATACTACCATGATTTTTCATTGGCTAGATATATTGATTAGGAGGATACCAAGGTTGAGTATGAATCTGTGTGTTATACACAACCAATTATTGAGGATGAGAATAAGGCATTCCTGGTTGGAATTCCCAAGATACTGATTTTATTTTATTGATGAAGCATAGTGGCTCAACATTCTCCTCAACTCTTGGATAAACAAACTTGATACTTGGAAAGGAAGGGAATTTGTTATTTCAATGTTTTTTTTCACAAATTGCATAAATTTTTATAGTTTTAAGTGGACAGTCATTTCTAGCATGTTTTTTGTGCATTTAGGAAAAACAAATAGCTCTAGATTTTTGATGCAGGATCATTGCCTTCAACATTCAATGAGGCCAAGTGGAGGATAGCTCAACATCTAGTGCATGCATTCAAATTGGTTTTGGATTCCAAGGAGAGCACACCACTTCAATGTTTTGAAAATATTGTAATTAAAGGCCCATAATATTTTGAGGCACGAGCCATTGTAAACAATCCAAGAGATTGTATTTTATTTAATGCCCAAAGGATTGTACAAATTTGGAGAATTGACTCATATCTATATTGTAAATGCTCATTTATTGGTAATAATCTTAGTGGTAGAATATTTAATTATGATGTGAAAGCACTAGAGTAGTCTGAAGGAAGGCTTGAGAAGCCCCTCCATGTATAAATGTATGTAATCTATGCCAAAAAGAGGCTGTTGAATATTATTGTAATTGTTGTTGAAGCTTATTGTGAGTACTGCCAAAGAGAGAAGTTGATAGCTGCAATAACACTTTGTAAATGTTTTTCTTGAGGAATATAATAGAGGATATTTGTTTCAAATGTCTGAGTTTTCTTATCTATGATTTAATTAGGTAATGTCATGTTATTTATTTTCTGTGTTTATATGCCTGTGTGTGTATTTCATGGTTGAATGAATGAACTTGTAATTTTCTATAAGTTTCAATTGTTTCTCTTCTGAAATCCTAGTGCAGGGAGTGCACAGTGGCCACACAAGGAGTGCGAAGGAAAAGTCATTTTCAAACTCAATATCTAAGGAGAGATAGAGTTAATTTCATAGAGTGAGTGCAAGGAGTACACATATACTCGACTAAGTATAAAATTTCAAAGGTAAGACCCGTGCAAGGTGTGCACAGGGACAACACTTAGTGAAGTGTTGAAAATGTCTCAAGGTGAGAAAGAACAAGGAGTGTGCAGGAGTTTTCTAAGTCTCAAGATTAGGAGAAGTAGCACAAGGTGTGCGTCCAAGACTAAGTCCTTTGAAGTTGACAAATCTTAGGAAGGGTAGAAATATTTAACTCTCGAAAGAAAGAATTTATTTTCTTTGGAGGACAAGTAGATGAGATCCGTTCGGAAGGAGAAGAGGTTTTCAAAACCGTCATATTTTGGAAAGGTGCGTAGGTGATAACCCTTGAATTCCTTTAGACTTAGTGAATATGGAAGTTTTAGGGTGTGTACTATGGAGGAGACAAATTTCCTGAAGTCCCGGGATCTGAAGTAAATATGTGTTGTTAGTTGTGAGTAAGCATGTCCAAAGATTGAGTGAGTTCAAAACTTAGCCACTCCAGAGAATTCGAGGTGAAGTTGCAAGAGCGAGTATAAATCCCAAAGCTCTGAAGCCCATAGCAGATATTAGCTGTTGGCGACAGTGCCACATGTCAGAATATTACCAGTTATTCGAAAGTCCTATAGTTCGGGAGAACGAAAGAGTAAAGTGTTAAGGTTTGAGAACTCCCGAAGGTCGGAGTAGATCTCAACCGTCTGTTGAGAGGGACATGTGGACCATAGATCTAGTCCTTCACCAGTTTGACACTCTGAAGGTTTTGAAGAGTTGTGTCGTGAAAATCTTCGAAGTCTAGAGCGCGGAGTAAACAATGACCATTGATCTCGGGTGGATGGCAACCATTCAATCTGCTAATTCAGAGTTCGTGCATTTAGAGGAATTGCGTGTTGGAGTGGGTAAAAATCCAGAATCCCAGAGTCCCAAAATATTCATGAGTCGTGGATCTTAGCATTTATTGTGAATCATTGATCCCTGTCGTTGTTCGATTGTACGTAAATTCATTGTTTGGGAGGATCGTAGGTTGTTGTTGTTGGAACTCTCGAATCCCAGAGCTCCAAATTTATGAAGTTCCTACCATTTAAAGGTTTATCCTATGGTTTTGTCCCAAGGTCACGTGGACTTCTCCGTTGAAGTGACAGGACCCTCACGAACTTGAATTTGTGCACATGGAGAAGAGTAAAGGAACATGGTTGAGAGTTTCGAGGGATCAGCAAGAGCCTAAGAGATAATTTGTCTCCTTATTGTGAATGATCCTTAGACCAAGAGTTCACATGAGCCCCAAGAGGTGGTTGGGGTTTTCATTAAGTGGTATCAGAGCACGATTATTTTTGTAGACAATGGACAGAGAGAAGAAGTAGAAAAAGAGAAAATGGCTATTGAAGGCCATAAACAAGGTTCGAGAGGAGACAACAAGCAGATGAGAAAATATGAGATGGATAAAGAGATCAATGAGACCGTAGAGGAGCTCAATATATTAACGTTGCAATGGCGGAGAATGCAACAAGGAATCTAGAGGTATGAGTGGCCCATGAAGGGGAAGGTAAAGTGTTCTATTCAATAGTTGATTCCAGGAAGTATAAGAAAATGTTTAAGAGGTGGTTGAGGAAAGTGGAAAACCTCATTGACATAGAGGAGGAGATGGTTTAATCTGTGAACCAAAAATTGGAGAGATCCTCAATGAGGAGGAAGAGAGATCAGATGAAGATCTCACAAATTTCCAAGAGGGAAATGAGAAGATATCAGTTGAAGATCTCGTAGACTTCCAGGAGGGAAGAAATGAAAATTTAGGTTTCCAGGTGGGAAAAGAGGAGGTGAGATTGTATGAGAGTCTCAAGAACTCAGAGGAGAGTTCAGATCAACAAGGAGTGTTGAAAGGAGATGAGGAAGATGCAGGAGAGAAATCTCATCAGCACGAAGATTCATGTGGGGTTGCAAACCATGTGAATGAAGATGATGAGAAGTTAAATACTTCAAATTTCAAGGAGGAAGATCAAAGGTGCATTTTGATCATTGGGGGAATCGATATATTCCTTCCAAGAATCCCAACAGATGCCATTGAATGTGTTGCACATGAGGAAGTGATGCAGGAGGCATCTATGGAAGACGCCATGGGGCCCAATGTTTTTGAAACTAACAATGCATGTGTTGTAGGTGCAAGAGAAGGAAGACAACCAACATAGACTGTCATGGAGGAGGAAGAAGGAGAAACATAGTCCCAAAGTTTGGAGGGAATATATGACCTTAACCATGTTTTTCTAGTAGGGGAGATCAGAGTATCTCTTGGAGAGGGATTAGAAGAAAAGTCCAATGAATATGTTTCTTGTAAGGAAGATGACAAAAAACCCACATATTATGTCATTTCAGAAGATATAAGGAGGAGGAAAGAAGAGAATTCAATGGAATTTCTCATAAATTGCAGCAAGGGAGATGAACAGAGGACAATTACAGAATTGGAACCAACAACAGGAGAGAGAGAAGACATCATGGATTTTGCTGATCTGTGTGAAAAATTGGAAGCCATGGGAGAAAGAGTAATAACCCAGAGTAGGCTCATACAAAAGTTCAAGTTGGATATTAATGAAGAGGAGGAGATGCAACATAGCATACTGCAAGAGAGAAGCCAACCCATGGAAATGATGGCCATGGAGATAGAGGATATAAGAAGGTTGATTTCGAAGTCACCAAAAGAGACAGTCACCAATAAGTGGAGGCTAGCAAGGGGAGACTATAGTGGAAATATACATGATGCCCTGCAACATGAAATATAGAAACCAAGAGGAGATCTTGTAGAAACAACAGGACAACAACAAAAACAACAGAAAAATAGAGGAGCAGGTGGAAAACTCCAAAGTGAATTTTGGGACCCAGGAGGATATAGCACAACAACAATAGAGGAGCCATGAGCAGGAGCTCATTATTTTGTCAACAATGGAGTATGATGCAAGAGAATCACCATCAAAATTCAATGAGGCCAAGTGGTGGACAATTTAGCATCCAACACACACATTCAAATTAGTTTTTGATTCCAAGGAGAGCGCATCACTTTAATATTTTGAAAATATTGTAATTAAAGGCCCGTAATATTTTGAGGCATGAGCCATTGTAAACAATCCAAGAGATTGTAATTTCTTTAATTCCCAAAGGATTGTACATGTTTGGAGCATCGAATCATATCTATATTGTAAATTCTCATTTATTTGTAATAATCTTAGTAGTATAATACTTTAATTATGATGTGAATGCACTAGATTAGTCAGAAGGAAGGCTCGAGAAGCCCCTCCATGTATAAATGTATGTAATATATGCCCAAAAGAGGCTGCTAAAGATTATTGTAATTGTTGTTGAAGCTTATTGTGAGTGCTTCCAAAGAGAGAACATGAGAGATACAAGAACACTTTGTAAATGTTTTATTGGAGGAATATAATAGAGGAGATTTGTTTCAAATGTCTGAGTTTGCTTATCTTTGAGTTAATTAGGTAATGTCATGTTATCTATTTTCTGTGTTTATATGCCTGTGTGTGTATTTCATGGTTGAATGAATGAAGCTGTAATGTTCTATAAGTTTCAATTGTTTCTCTTCTAAAATCCTGGTGAAAGGAGTGAACAGTGGCCATGCAAGGAGCGCGAAGGCAGAGTCATTTTAAGACTCAGTAGCTCGGGAGAGATAGAGTGAATTTCATAGAGTGAGTGAAAGGAGTGCACATATACTCAACTAAGTATAAAATATTGAAGGTAAGACCCGCGCAAGTTGTGCACATGGCCAACACTTAGTGAAGTGTTGAAAAAGTCTCAAGGTGAGAAAGCGCAAGGAGTGCGCAGAAGATTTTCTAATCCCAAGCTCAAGAGAAGTAGTGAAAGGTGTGCGCCCAAGCCTAATTCCTTTGAAGTTGAAAAATATCAGGAAGGGTAGTGAGATTTAACTCTTGAAAGAAAGAATTCCTTTTGTTTGGAGGATGAGCGGATGAGATATGATCAGAAGGAGAAAAGGTTTTCACAACCATCATATTTGGGAAAGGTGTGCATGTGATAACCATTGAAGTCCTTTGGACTTCACGAATCCAGAAGTTTTAGGGTGTGTACTGTGGAGGAGATGAATTTTCTGAAGTCCTGGGATTCAAAGTAAATCTGGGTCATCAGTCATGAGTACACATGTCCATAGACTGAGCGTGTTCAGAACTTAGTCACTCCAAATAATTGGAGGTGAAGTTGCAAGAGAAAGTAGAACTCCTGAAGCTCCGAAGCCCAGAGCAGATCCTAACCATTGGTGACAGTGCCACGTGTCAGAATATTTCCAGTTATTCAGAAGTCCAACAGTTTGGGGGAATGAAAGAGTAAAGTGTTAAGGTTAGAGAACTCTCGAAGGCTGGAGTAGATCTCATCTGTCCATTGAGAGCGAAGTGTGGACGATAAGTCCAGTCCTTCGCTAGTTTGACACTCCAGAGGTTTTGAAGAGTTGTGTCGTGAAAAAATTCGAAGTCCGAAGTGCAGAGTAAATAGTGACCTTTGATCTGGGGTAGATGAAAACTGTTCGATATGCTAATTCTGAGTTCATGCATTCATAGGAATTGCGTGTTGGAGAGGGTAAAACTCTCAAAGATCGGAGTCCCAAAATATCTGAGCCATGGATATCGACACGTATTGTGAACCATTTATCCTCGTCGTTGTTTGGTTGTTCATAAATTCAACATTTAGGAGGACCATAGGGTATTTTTATTGGAACTCCAGAAGCCCGGAGCTTCAAAGTGCCAGAGTTCCCACCATTTAAAGGTTTAGCCTATGGTTTTGGCCCGAGGTCACGTGGACTTCTCCATTGAAGTGACAAGACCCTCACAAACTTGAATTTGCGCACAAGGCAAAGAGTAAAGTCCCATGGTAGAGAGTTTCAGGGGCTCAACAAGAGATCGAGAGATAATTCAGATCCTTAGTGAATGATCCTTAGACCAAGAGGTTGCGCGAGCCCTAGGAGGTGGTGGGGGTTTGCATCAATTTTCCTTAATATTCATTATTCTTATTTATCTATAATGTATCCATTTTCATGGCCGATGAGTGTAAAATATCAGTTTTCATATCCTCTAATAAAAATCATAATTCATTTTTACCAAGAGTTGCAGAGTTAGATGATTGTGGTGCAATATTTCTACCATTTCTACTCTTCTTGTAGATTTTGATTAATTCTTAAATACTTACTTGTTGTATTCATACTCAAACTGGAATATGTCTCCATTTTTCAAGGATATTCAAAGTCACCATGAATTCCTCTCTTAACACTCCATGTAACGACCCTTAATTATTAAGATGATTAATTTAATAAATAATCCTAAAAATTAGCTAAACTATAATTAGTTATTAAATAACCTTAACTAATTATTTGTTATTAATTAGTTATTCTTGATTATGATTAATTTAAGTATAATTAACTCTTTAATCAATATGGTTAATGATTGAT
>JASDQU010815482.1:0-13043 GCA_032191745.1 Picea mariana
ACAAAAGTGTGCATACTTGGTCAGTCTATCAACAATCACCATGATGAAACTCTTTCCTTCAGACTTTGGTAACCCTGTGATGAAATCCATGGAAACCTCCTCCCAACGCTGACTTGGGATGGCTAATGGTTGTAAGAGACATGGGGTATTAATTGTTTGCACCTTGTTTTTTTGGAAAACCAAACATTCTGCCACAAACCTTTGAACATCAGTTTCAAGGCCATCCCAAAAAATTCCTTCTTGACCCTATGGTAGATTTTCAAAAATCCTAAGTGCCCTCCTATCAAAGAGGTGTGCAATTCCAATAGTACCTTTTGTTTGAGATGGGAGTTCTTACATAAATATAAGCGATCTTTGTACCATAGTGAATCATTTTTCCATGTAAATGTATCTGATGCACTAGAATCCCGCTGCAATCTTTGAATGAGAGTCCACATATTTTCGTCATTCTTGCATTCATCCCTCGCTTCTATTATCCAATCGGGTTAGATGATCGAGATAGCACAGAGAAAGGCCTCAACATATTCATCCTTTCTTGAAAGTGCATCTGCCACAATATTTTGCTTCCCTTTTTTATAGATGATTTCAAAATCATAACCCAATGTCTTGGTCACTCATTTTTGTTGTTCTTCTGAAGATAGTCTTTGTTCCAAGAAGTATTTAAGACTATCATGATCTGTTTTGACCTTGAAGTGCCTACCTATTAGGTAAGGGCGTCATTTCTTCAATGCATGTAGTATTGCCATCATTTCCTTCTCATAAATGGGTTTGTGTAATTCTATTCCCTTGAGTGGCCAACTTTCAAAAGCAAGGGGACTTCCTTCTTGCATTAGAACAACACCAATTCCATTTCCCGAGGCATCACATTCCACAATAAACGTTTTTGTGAAGTCTAGTGTGGTCAAGACAGGAGCTTTGCACATCGCATCTTTAAGTTGTTCAAAATATTGATTTTCCATTGGAGTTCATGAAAATGTATCCTTCTTAGTTAATGTCATTAAAGGTGTTGCTATTCTTCCATAGTTCTGAACAAACTTGCGGTAGTAACCTGTCAAACCCAAAAATCCTCTAATATTCTTCAATGTTTTGGTAATTAACCAATCCATCATGACCTTAATATTGTTAGGGTCTACCTTGACACCATCATGAGATACAATATGACCCAAATATTCTACCTCCTTCACCCCAAAGAAACATTTGGATGGTTTTGCATTTAGTTGTTGCTCCTTTAGTAGTTGTAGCACCTTGTCAACATGTCGCACATGATTCTCCCAAGACTTGCTATAGATTAGTATATCATCAAAAATTACTAACACAAATTTTCGAAGGAAGGGCTAGGAAATGGAATTCATCAACCCTTGGAATGTGGAAGGTGCATTTGTAAGGCCAAAAGGCATGCCCAAAAATTCATAATGGCCTTCATGAGTTCAAAATGTTGTTTTTGGGATATCGACTTCCTTCATTCTAATTTGATGATACACTGAACGAAGATCCAACTTTGTGAAATGGATTTATCCATGTAGTTCATCTAACAATTCATCAATGAAGGGAATGGGAAACTTATCTTTAATAGTGATCTTGTTGAGCTCTCTATAATTTGGACACATACGTCATGAGCTCTATTTCTTGAGTACCATTACCACTGGTGCAAAGTAAGAAATTTGGTTRGGTCTAATAATGAAAACCTCTAACATTTCTTTAACCATACGCTCAATTTCACTCTTATGGGCATAAGGGTATCTGTAAGGACTGATGTTAGGAGGAGCACTCCTAGGAATTAGGTGGATAGCATGATCATGATTTTGAGTGGGTGGAAGACCTTTGGGAATATATTCAAATACTTTGGAATGCTTATCAATGATCCCTTGGATATCTAGAGGAATAGATGTCTTATATGTTTGAACATCTAGTGATCATAGTTGTGCAATTACACCTTGATGACCCTTTTTCAATAATTTTGTCATGCCATTAGAGCTTATCACCTTACTGGGTTTCCCTGTGATACCCCTTAACTCAATCTATTTTCCTTCCAATGAAAATTTCATGAAAAGTTCTTGAAAATTAAAAGCCATTGTTCCTAATGATTGTAACCATTGGATTCCTAGTACGACATCAGCACCACCCATGGGTGTAGAAATCATTGGACTATTCATTACATATTCCCCCATAGTAATATTGATCTTATTTCATTTTCCTGAGCAATTTATCATTCCTCCATCTGTAATCATTACTTGAAACTCTGGCGTGGATATACAAAGCAATTGAGATATTTGGTTAATTTAAAGTGAATGAAATTATGAGTACTACCAGAATCAATTAGTACTATTACCTTGTTATTTTTTATATATCCTTCGATCTTAAGGGTTTGAGGAGTGCTAATTCCATCCAATGCATTACATGATATCGTGGGAGTCAACTCTTCAAAAGAAATCGCTTCTACATTTTCATCTTGAGATGGTTCTTTTTCTTATTCTTGTTCTTTTTCTTCTTCCTCTTCACAATCTATGCAGAATAATTTCTTCTCACCACACTTATGTCCCTTACTGTACTTGTTGTCACAATTAAAGAATACACCTTTTGCTTTTCTTTCCTCCAATTGTTGAGGTGTTTTAGAAGATGGAACATTATTCTCTCGATAGATGTTAGGAGTGGTCCTTCTAGTAGCCATAGCCATATTTTTACTTTCAACATTTCTTGCCACCCTGAATGCATTCTCCAATGATTTGGGTTCCCAAAGGAGAACCTCATGTTGAATGTTATCCTTTAAATTTCCTATTAATACATCAATCATGTGCTCATTAGGAATATCCGTTACCTTTATATTCAATCTTTGGAAGTCCTCAATGTGATCTGCAACTGAACCCTTTTGCTTGAGATTTATCAATTGGCTAAAGAAGGTATTTCTCTTTGTATCCTCATAGTGTGCTATCATTTCTTCCGTGAACATTTTCAAAGTGACGATTGATTTGTGAGAACAAAGCCATAGATACCACACAAATTGGTTGGGTTCTAAATATAAAGAAGCAATTCGTACCTTTTGTGTATGTGGCACATCATGTACATCAAAGAATTGCTCCATCTGAAGTATCCATGTGATTGGATCCTTGCCATCAAAATTCCTCATATCGATCTTAGGAAAGTGGTTGGTATTCAACCCAAAGTTGGAGTTTCTCCATTCTTGCTTCATCTTCCTTTTGTCCTCATAATGAATTTCATGGGATACATTTTCACTTTCARGTTTCCTCTCTATTAGAAAAATTTTCAATCCTTCCATGATCTACCTTTTTAAACCCTCCATCTTAGTATCCATTATTGCCTCCAACTTAGCTTCAATTGASTCAATCATCCCTTGTAGTTCATCTTTTGTTACTGTCTTCTTTTGTAAATCATTTATGTCTCTCTACATTTCTTCACCTTCATCAAGAGTCCAAGTAGGATTGTCTGGAGGATTAATTGGTGTAGAAGTTCTCTTTTTTGGTGTCATGTTGGCCAAGTATCACTTTTAAACCTTGATTTCGAGGTGGTTCTTCTAGAAAATATTTCTTCTACTACATCTCCAAAATTTCGACCCTTTTGGGTCTGAAAATTTATTTATGTAGCTCTCTGATACCTCTTCTCTGCAATGCCACAAGTCTAATCAAAATTGGATGTGCCAAGTGGAAGTTATGGTAACTTCCCCACACCTTTCTGAATTTTGTCCCTTCCAGGAGAGGGTACTTTTAAAGCGTGCCAAGATCACAATATATGATATTTGATTCTAAAACTTGTACCAGAAATACTAGAGACTTTCCACTGTCCAATGTAGCTGGTCTAACTTAATTTGGATACTCACTGAAGAAGATATCATTTTTTTACCCAGAAGACATGTTTGAGACTTGATAACTTCTATCAATAACCTCCAGATTTCAGGGTCTGAAATTGTACAGAAAATGTTTTATAGAGAAAATTATGAGATGAATAAATTCATGATGATTCTAGAACCCTATCTTACAGAGGCTATATATCCGAAAGTATAATGTCTCAGGAGCTGAAATTTTAACCCCACGTACCTTGATCCATCTACTAAATATCCTCGAAGGGGTTCCTTCGGAAACTCCGTAGAAAAAAATTTATAGCGAAAATACCAAGGTGTCTCAGATGTAGCAGCGAAACCCCAAGACCTTGAGTTCTGATACGAAATGTTAGGAACCAAATACCAAGATAACATAGAAAAACCTCAGAATAAGTACTCAACATCTTGAAAAAGAGATAATTTCAGATAATAAGCCTCTTCGAGGGGGCAACCTCCTTATACACCACATATATTTCCAAATACAAGATGATTCCAAATGAAAAGGTCTCCTTGGTATATATAGGAGACTAGGATGTACAATTACAACTAATGGACCCAACCCAACATAAATAAAATATCATTACTAATGTAATATGCCCTAATTAAGGTTTAATGTGCCACTATTTAGGGCTTAACACTGGACCCCACTCAACACTAAGAAAGTGCACTACTCAAGGAAGGGCCCCACTCAGCATTAAGGCCAGTCGCCCCCCATTTGATAGGGCCCCAAAAACCACTCATAGTAAAAATTCTGGGATAACTTTCCTAAATAATACTTAGGCTAGATTAACAAGGTTGAATTGGGTTAATAATAATGTCCACTCACATGCCTAGGATACATATGCATGAACAGACACCTTCCACTGCTACATAAAATTAACACTTCCTCTTAGCGAGGAAGGTGTTCTGCACAACCCCCAACTTGTCCCTAAAAATAGATAAATTTTCCTTTCACCAAAGGCTTCGTGAGTATGTCTATAATATTCTCACTGGTTGGCACATACTGTAGCTTTACAGAACCTTTCTGCACGTAGTCCCGAATGAAGTGGTACCTTATCTGAATGTCTTTGCACCTATCATGAAACACCGGATTTTCAGAGGGCTCGATGCATCTTTGATTATCACAATGAATCACAGTTATGTTTGTAATATACTCACCAGTTGACACATACTATAGCTTTATATAACCTTTCTACATGCAGTCCCGAATGAAGTGGTACCTTATCTCAATGTGTTTGGACCTATCATGAAACACTGGATTTTCAGAGAGCTTGATGCAACTCTGATTATCACAGTGAATCACAGTTGTGTCCAATACCTGATCAAGCAATCCCATGAGTATCTTTCGAAAACAAATGGCATCACATGATGCCAAGATGGCTGCCATGTACTCAGCCTCTATAGAGCTCAAAGAAACTGATTTCTACTTCCCGTTGAACCAGGAAATAGCCCCTGAACCCAAGCTGAAAAAACAACCCGATGTTATCTTCCTGTCCACACTACTACCTACCCAATCTACATCTGAATAACCCAAGAGATTCAATCCATCCCCTTGGATATAGCTCAATCCAAACTCAATTGTCCCATGCAGATATCTCAACACATGTTTTGTTGCCACCCAATGTACATGCTTAGGCTCTACCATGAATTGACTGAGTGTGTTGACGAAAAAAAAACAAATATGGTCTAGTGTTACCAGATACATAAGAGAGCCAATAAGATTCCTGTAGAGAGTGGCATCCACTCCCTTTGACTTGGAATCATCTATCTTATTCTAGTTAGTAACCATGGGTGTTTCCATAGGACTACAATCATGCATGCCAAACCACTTCAGGATCTCCACAAGATATTTCCCTTGTCCAAGGAAATTTTTTCCATCCTTCTGCCACACCTCCAAACCAATAAAACAATGCATCAGACCCAATTCCTTTGCCTAAAACTCAAAAATAAGATCTCTCTTGCAATCTTCTATGAGCTTCTTTGATCCTATCAAAAACAAGTCATCCACATATACTACAAGAATGAGTGTCTCCCCCTTAACCAAGATGTAATAGAGGTTGGATTAAACCTCACTCTTGGTGAATCCCATCCCAAGCAAACAACTATTGATCCTATTGTACCAGGCACACGGTGCCTTCTTGAGACCATATAGCATTGTCCTCAACCTACAAACATGAGATGCCCTACTATGCACCTAAAATCCCTCTATTTGCTTTATGTATATCTCCTTCTCTATCACTCCATTAAGAAACACTATCTTGACATCCATCTAGTGGATCTACCATCCCAACTCAACTGCAATGGATATCATGAACCTGATAGAAGAATATCTCGCTACGGGTGCAAATTTATCATTGAAGTCAATGCCTTCCTTCTGTGAGAATCCCTTAGCCACAAAGTGGTCTTTGAACTTGTCCACACTTCCATCAGCCGCGTGTTTGATCTTATAGATCCATCTAGAGAAAACCACTGATTTCCTCTCTTGTCGAGGCACAACCTCCCACACATCATTCTTCATGATGGAAGAGTACTCCTTCATCATGGAATCTCCCCGCACTTGCTGCTCAAATGCCTCCTGAAAACTGGAAGGATCGACCTCTATCAACTCTCTCATAAGAGCCATGCAACCGAAAAACCTTTGTGGCACCCTGCTCATGTTGACTGATGTTGACGAAGACTCTACCTACTTCTAAGCCTCTCTAAATGTGAGTTCAACCCACTTTAGCTTCCTCCTACTAGAGGACTCAACTAGAGTAAATTGAGCATCTTGGTCCTCCTCATGTTGTTCACACTACACCCCTTGATCACTCTACTACTGCTGTTGCTACCCAACCTGTACAGATTTCTGGGGACATGTAGTCTGTAATGGCTATATAGCCTCCTCCTTAGGAGCACTCTACTCCTGACTCTACTTATGACAATGCTCATCAATTGACATCTATCCACAAGACCTCATGTAATCCCTACCCTCCTCAAGTATTACGTCCCTCCTAACCATTGTCCTCATGAATGAAGGAATGTAGACCTTGTAGGCCTTGGACGTCTCTCCGTTTCCAACAAGGATTCCATTCTTTGCAGTAGGCTCGAGCTTGGTCCTCCTCTATGTTGGAACATGGAAGTAGACCAAACACATAAAGATGTGTATGTGACCAACCTCTGGTATCTTCTCCGTGAAGGCCACCTCAGGGTTCATCCTTCCCAATACCTTATGCAGACTCATATTCTATAGATAGATTGTAGTGTTTCACACCTCAAACCATATAGACATGGGAAAGTCCTGATAATGCAACATTTCCTTTGCTTCCCTAACTATCGATATGTTATTCCTCTCTGAGACTCCATTATTATGTGAGTTATATAGCACAATCATATCCCTCTTAATCCTATAATATACACAGAACTCCTTGAAGGAACTTCAGGTATACTCACCTCCATTGTCTAATCTAAGAACCTTGATCTTTCTTCATGTCTGGTTTTCCACAAGAGCTTTGAACTCTTAGAACTTGTTGAAGACCTCATCCTTGGTATTCATAAAGTAGATCTAGGTCTTCCTGTAATGATCGTCAATGAAGGATACATAGTAGTTGAACCCACCAATAAACACTACTAACATGGGCCCACAGAGGTCTGAATGGATCAAGTCTAAAATCCATGTGTACTTGTTGTCACTGCTAGAAAACATTGTCTTGGCATACTTTCCCAAAGCACACCCCTTGCACACATCATGTTGATCAAAATTGAACTCTGGAATCCAAGTCACATCCTCCCTAAGCACCTTGAGTGCTCCATGATGTAAATGAGCCATTCACATATGCCAAAACTCCCCCAAATCTCGGCCAGTGATGTTGCTACTAACTAACACATAGGTTGGTTCAAACTGGAGCTTGTACAATTTCTCCTTCCTCACTCCCAACACTTTCCCCATGCTAGCATTGGAGCCCCTTGGATGTATGAGTACTCTTCCATCCTGGAAAGTGAACTCATATCCCTTATCTTCTAAGGCTGAAACAAAAATCAGATTTTTAGTTAAACCTAGAACAAACAAAACATCATTAATTTGCAAAGGCTTACCAGAATCCCCCTGAAACCTCATGGTTCCTTTTCCTTCTAGCATTTACTTGGAATTATTTCCGAGTACAATGTTGAAGTTGGCATTGTACTCCTTCAAGTTGTTGAAGTACTCACACACCCTTGTCATGTGGCATAAAGCACCATTGCCAATGTACCATGTACCAGTGACCATGGAGGTGGATAGGCATGCTAAGAGTGAAAATTCATCTTCAAATATGGCTACAAATGCATCCATATCAATTGTAGCAACCATTTTCTTCTTGGGTTTTCCCTTCTTCTTGTTGGGACACTGGTTGGCAAAATTCCCAAGATGATGGTAAACAACGCACTTGAATTTGTTGGTGTCTAACTTATTCTTGTTTCCTTTTCTTGAAGAAGTTCCTTCAACTGAACTCTTTTTTCTCTTCCCTTTTCCCTTTCCTGCCAAGGTAAGGTTGTCTTCATCTTCATATTTATTTTTCTTCTCTCCACGTTGAGACCCCTCTCAGATCTCTTCCTGTGTGAAATTGTCCCACAACCTCTCCCACGTGGGAATCTTCTCTCTGGCCACCACACACTTGAAAAATACATACCATTGTTTTCCAAAACCATTCAAGGCAATAAGTACCAACTCTTCTTCAAGAATTATATCCCTTACTGTTGTTAGCTCATCTTTGACTTATGTGATCCTATTGAGGTATGAAGTCACACCTTCACCTCTTTCCATCTTGTTGGCATGTAACATTTCCCTGAGAGCCATATTCCGATTATGGTTGTCACTCTAATAAAACTTGGTCAGATCATCCCACATTTCCTTCGTTATTTTCTTCTCGGTCAAATGTAGAATAAGATTTTCCTTGACGCCATCCAACAAAATCCTCTGTTCCTTGGATTATTTAACCTCATGGAGGTCCAAGGAAATAATATTATGGACTGGTACAATATCTATTTTGCTGACATAATACCACAACTTGTTCTCCTTGAGCACGACTATGATTCTGGCCTTCCACTGAAGATATTTTGAGTCTCCATCAAGCCTATCCTCATACCTCACGCTGGTAGCCATGAAAACTCTAATTTTGAGCTATTGGAACCTTGAGAAAATCTACAAAAATATGTTGAGACTTGAACCTGTGACCTCTGTGCTAATAAGAGGCACAACTATGATGCCATGCAAAACTTTTAATACCCAACAAAACTATGATAACCCCACCAATAGATTTCTAACCCAAAAATTAAATTCAACTCAGAAATTTAAATCAGATATATGCTAAGAATTTTATAACCTATAATCTCAAAATTAAAGGAAATACGCCCTATCCCATCCTCTTCTTAGAAACAAGCCTCTCCCCCATTGAGAGCATGGCTATGACTAGATACGTAATGTATAAGAACAAGTTAAACAACATGGAAGACAAGAGGCTTCCTAAAATTGCTTCAAAATCGAGTCATAACCACCATTGACTAAAACGAGGATGGCATAAATATGCCTGGTCTTGGATAAACTATTGGGGAATCATGGAAGACACCATTTTGTAGAATAAAGATACTATTAAAAAAATGTCAAATCAAAATTTAAGGAGAAAATGTGGTGTGGTAAAGAGTTAGAGGAAAAAAGAAAATTAAGGTATTATAAGGATGTAATCAACCCTAATCTAGAAGATCAAAATTATCTATATGTTTTTCCAAGTGTAAAGAAAAAAATAAGCATTGCTAAGATAAGAACAAATTCTCACAAGCTCCATAGTGAAACTAGGCATTGGTCAATTCCTAAAACACCATGGGATGAAAGAGTGTGTCACCTTTGTGACACTAAGAAGGTTGAAGATCAAAAACACTTTCTCTTAGATTGTCCAACCTATACCCATATTAGATATCATTTTCAAAATATTTGTCACACTACCAACCTTTCTAACCTATTAACTCAAAAAAAGTATGGTGATCTTGGAAAGCTTCTCTTAATGCTTTTCGAGCACATAAACACAATTCTAAAGAATCACAAGTAATCACTTACCCTCTTAAGGTCCAATAGACCAATTCGGTCTTAGTGGACATTAATAATTATCATCATCATACTAGCTAAGTATACATGCATGCACATCGGAAATATTAAGACATACACAAACAATGTGGGGAAAACAAGCTACCAGAGAGAAGTTACAACATAAATATGAATAAGAAATTTCTTAGAGTACATAGAATATTTTTTCTCATATATGGACCAAGAAACTAAGTGTTGTTCAGTCTAGTCTCTTGCAGCCAGTACAACCTCATTATGTTGTTTGGTATGGCTAGATATGGCCTCTTTTCATGGTTGAAAAAATCTACTATGTGAAGCCCCGAAACTGCTGATGAAACATGTTTTGATTTGACCTTCTTTGCTTAGCCAATTCGCCCATAAATCGGATCTTCTGAAGTTGTTGTATAAGGCCATGAGAATGGGCTACCTCTGCTACTCAACATGGCCTCTGAATTTCCTCCACTGTCTTCCCTAGCTCTACTTAGAATACTCCTTGTTCTGCAACTCTTTCCTCTCCTTCTCTCTTCCCAACTCCCTCTCCTMATCTTCTCATTCAAAATGACTGAATGAGGCATCCAACACCCTCAGCCTCCCATATACCTCAGCCCCCTCAACTGCTTCCATGGGATTCACACCCAACAAGAGGTTTAACGACCCATATTGAGCCATCCTCTTACTCTGTAACACACTCAACACTTAGAAAGTGYGCTACTTAAGGCATGGCCACACTCAGCACTAAGGCTGGGCACCCCGCCTTTGACAGGGCCCCACAAACCACTCACAACAAAAATTCTGGATTGAATTTCCTAAGTAAGACTTAGGCTAGATTAACAAGGMTAAATTGGGTTAAGATTAATGTCCACTCACATKCTTAGGACACATAAGAATGAGYAGACACATTATGTTGCTATAGAAAATTAACAAGTATCAATATACATTATCACAGTACTAAAGAAAAAATGAGCAAATCTCAACACATGTAATGAATAATCAACACATCACATTCTTTGTATTGATAGATTGATCCATAGGTCATCTATAGATATAACTAAAGCATAACTAAATCCGATAAAATAAGGAAGACATAGTCATCTTTTCTGCCTTGACCTGTGCACTAGTTGAATCAATCAATACCATTGTCGACTAATTTAATCAATCGATTAATCAGTCAACCTTCAACTATCAACATGATTACACCCAATATTTCCAAAGTATATAGAGATGAGATGAATGAAGGAAACCACACACACACACACAATTATTAATTCCAAGATGTGATTACAATTATGCATGACCCTACTATTTATACAAGTACTAGAATTAAGAGTCGAGACTCTTCACAAGGAGTATCTTGTTACAATAGATTACAATAGTTTATTAGTTTAGATTATTTGCCTACATTTAACCTTTAGCCTAATTTGGGTATATTACAAGTCCTCCCTCTTAACATGCTTCATCCTCAAAGAATTTATGATAGGTTCCTCCACTTGATAAGGTAATTGTTGATATCTCTTGAACAAAGGATTGTGATTATGAATTTTAAGATACCCTCGAGTTCCAATACTTGTCTTCCTTAATTCTCTTTTTTAAATGGATGTCTCTTTGTCCATTTTTAGGATCGATATATTCTTATGCTTTAATTTTTTTAATTCCTTATGCAGGGTGTGACGATGATTCTTCAAATGATTAACTTCCTTACTTTTGTAATGTCCCCCATCCCAATTGAGGTCCATTATGTGCGGAAAAAAAATCATAAATTAAAATTTTTGTTATCTAATTAAATTCTTATAGCTTCCAGCCACAAATTACAACAAAATTTAACTATTGTTTGTTACCATTAATTAAATGCATATACAACATGTAAAACAACATGAATTAAATTTAATAATTCTGCACAACAACATATAAATAATTCCCAAATACATAGAGTTCATGCAAAGTAATTTAACTCATAAATACAACCCATAAAGAAATAAAACATTTATCTTTTAATTCTATTGTGTGACCAACTGCTTGAGACAGGCGTTGCACCCAACCATAGACATGTTGTTCCAAATCTCAACAACACGTCACCCCCGAGCCAGGGACAACAATCCATAAAAGAGGGTGGTATCTCATAGTCCACTCACAGTTCAGAGATCCCACAACTAACTAATATTATTCTATAGCTATCCTGGTTTTCCACCATCTCTCTTCCTCTTGACCTTCCAACCCAAGGAATGTACCCCTTCACTGATCTCAGTCCCTCGGGCATCCCATTTGTTTATCAAGGTCTCTCTAGCACATGTAACCAATAATCACTCTACTGGGAACACAAGGGAACTCCCTACTAGAAAAATTATCCTCTAAAAGAACAACAAGCACCTCTTGTTACATTGAAACTCACACAAGAGTTCACTCTTCAGGTCTGACAACCTCTCTCTTGAATATTCATCTCCAAAATACTCCAACATGCTCTAGAATTCACCCTCCATGGTTTCTCTAGCTCCAAGCTCTATTTTCTTTTCTCTACCTGTTGTTCATGCAAAAGCATTCATTGTCTAAAAATTGTTGTAGCTACCCATACACATTTCCTCTCCATTGGCTTCCTTTCTTGACTCACACACTTTCCCAAGCTAATTTTACTCAGCCCCCGTGCTCCCAATAACTATGGGATGTGACTTCTCACACCCACCTTCTTACATGCATTCAATGATTGGCTTTGGGGACACTCAATCATAAATAGAAGTTTAATACATAATGATGATAAAATTTAGGAATGTGGGTGGAATTAATAGACATGGGTAATTCCCCCTTGGACCCTTCTCTTAGGCATTCTCCTAGACCCTCCCCTCTCTTGCGGATTAATTCAGCCCCCATATTTGTCCATGTCCCCTTAGCAGTTGGCATCACATTTTATTATTAAAACTTAGAAATACATTTCATCTATACATCGCTTTGACCATAGCCACACATTATATCTACATTAAACATTAATTAAACTAGGGATTATAGTGGGGATGTTGCATTCCCCCTCCCCTACAATTGTGCATCATCCTCGTTGCACACTATGTTGACATACATACATACATACATACATACATACATACATACATACATACATACATACATATATATATATATATATATATATATATATAT
>JASDQU010815484.1:0-22592 GCA_032191745.1 Picea mariana
GGGGTTTTCGTTGTCATTGTTCACAAGACTCGTGAAACTCCGAATCCCGATTCTCCGATGAAGCCTCCTGTCTACACGTGGACGGTCACGATCTCTGCTTGAATTAACGACTATGATCAAATCGCAAAATCGCATATCGCGATTTTGGGGTTTTCGATGTCAAGGAACTTTGACATATCCAACTCGCGATCCTCGAAACTCCGACGAATACGCTCCTTGTCCATATGACCATTATCCTCATGACCGTAGCCAAACCTTCACTCCCTTTAAAGACCTTGCAGGTTCTCATTGATCCAACGGTGGTCGGGTCCCTGCGCTTGAATCTGACGGCTGAGACCTATCCTCCTATCGAGCTTCTCCCGATGGCGCCCGATCGTTGCCACGCGTCCTTCCAAATAGACGGTCCTGATTATGTTGGGATTTCACCTTGGGTTTTCCCGATGGTATATCTCCCTCACAGCTTCTGTCTGATCTGACGGCCCTCGTTCTTTCAGGAAAATTGAATGAGATCCTGTGGTTGTGGATCTTTGTCTTCCTTCTCTTCTGCACGCCTACTCCTGCGCTTAACATCTGCGCAGCTTCTCCCGATCCAACAGCTGTCGGGATTTCCGAGTGAGATCCAACGGCTCTCAGTTTCTTTCCTGTGCTCCTTGCGCATATAAGAGCGCTATGCCTCCTGAGCTTTGTATTTTGTTTGCCTGTCATCCTGTAAAACATGCCAACAATCCTTTGTGCATTTTTCCTGTATACATGCCATCTTCATTGCTGTACTTGCCATCAATGACAAGCATATGCTACCTGTTAAACATTTCCAACAGAGTGAATCCGGGGACCAGAGTTTAGGAGGTGCCATCTACAAAATAAAAATTTGTCTCACCGAGGTGGGCATACGCATGTTTGGGATGAAATAAAATCATGGTTTCCAATCAAATTCACTGCATATCCATGTCATATAACTATATAAAGTGTATCCATGAGAAGTACATAGTGGATCTACATCTCAAAATCAAAAGATATACATGTATAGTATCCATATTTAAGAAGCCAATGACGCCTGATGGATGGAAGTGAGGTCTTCAAAGCTCGAGCAACAACTTCAAAATATTCAAAACTTGGGTAGGATTTTAATATCAGTGTATGAATTCACTATTCAGTGGTATTCGACAACTTGTCGGGAACATACAAGAGGATCTCATTGATCAGGCAGAGAACTTCATTGATTTTGAGCAAGGACTTGATTGGACTTTCAAAGTGGTCGAGCATGAGGACAAGAGACAAATTGTAGAAAGGCTGACTCAAGTTTAGTAAAACTTCCCTTGGACATAAGCATGATCAATTATGAGACTCAGAGAACATGGAATTGACATAAGTTCACGATGCAGGAGGCAACGCGAACTCTCCATATGTTTGGAAGGATAACCAAATGGAGGAGGACACAACTCTATGTAGCAAGAACAACTTTCTAAGGTCCTATTGAATCCTAGAGCTTGATGAACAAATGAAAGGATGTGCTTTGTCCAAGGGTGACTCATTGTGCTTTCAATATAAAGAAAATACTTTTCCCTTCCTCTTTTTGGGGTATATTTTATTTTTTTGTATTTTTCAATAATTTTGGGAAGCTTGAAAAAGAATAAAATAATTCTACGTTATAAAGGAGTAACGAGTGTCACAGACATACTAGTTCCAAGCATAAGGAACACATTGATGCTCAAAGAAAGGGAACATATGCAGGAAAAGGACATTGAAGAAAAATCCTCCATGGGTCAAGGTCTCAAGACACAGAGGCAAAGTGCTACAAGGCCTGCGTATAAGGCATGGTTCAGATGGTTCAATTAAGAGCAACATGGAGCCGACATTAGGCCAAAGACACAGGGATGCAAATGTGATTAATAAGACACAATGATAAGGTCCTTCGATGTAATTTTAATTATCCTGAGAAGGTAAGATTGACAGTTTTTCATTTTTAGAGAGTCTGAAAAAGCGTAAAAGGAGACTTCACTTTGGTACCTTTTTCGAAGGTGGTCTAGTTGGTTCGAAAAAGGGGTAAACTAGAACCAAACAAAAATCTATTCAAAATAATTTTAATGAGTGTGACAAAGACAATATCACTCCACCATATTTTCATATTTAAGGAGTCTGAAAAGAGCTTAGCTATGGACTCTATAAAGGATGTTCTTCTGGACCAATTTAACGAGTGTGAATAAACAAGCTCACTCGACAATCTTTTCACTTTTAGGGAATCTGAAAAGGTCTTAACTATGGACTCCGTGGGGGTTCCTTTTTCGTAAATTTAGTCCCTCAGGCCCGAAAAAGAGTTAAATTTATACCTGAGAATACTCTTCTAGAGAACCAAGGATCCTAGATTTTACCTTTGTTTGTATTTGACCATCCAGACCAAAAAGGGGGTAAACTACTGCCGGACAGACGTACCTTCAAATTTTAGCTTGGCAAGAGTGAAGGGAAACAAGATCACTTGACAATGTTTTCATGTTTATAGGGTTTGAAAAGAGCTTAAAACAAGACCCGTTGTTTTGGGAGACCTGAGGGTGAGGTCAAAAGAGATAATGAATCATGCAAGTGAGGCTCAAACTCGTAATCATAAAAAACTAAAAAGGACTCTCGAGCCTATAATCATTAGCGACGGCATGGACACCAAAAATGAAACCAGGATCTACCTAGGGCATCCATGTGAAGGTAGGCTCTACCACTGAATTATGACATTTCTAGAGAAGGAGTGAGGGTTTCGTGTCACAAATCGATGGGATCGATCCTATGGCAAAGAAAAAAAGACAACGAGATGTAGAAAGTGGAGGTGGAATCCTGACTTAGATGCAAAAAGTTGAAAAAATGACTTTTAACCAAAAGACCTTTAAAAATGACCCAACTCTCAAAAAGTTTCCCAATACCCAAAGTAATATGTATCGTAACATCCCCCAAGAAACTCAAGAACCATACTAAATGATTTTCAAGATAGAAAAAATGACAAAAGGGTCCAAAAAATAACAAAAAGGGGCCAAAAAGTCTATAAATAGAAGCTGGCAGCTCATTATCACCATTGTAAATTGAGAATTGACAAAAAAAAGTCAAAAACACCCCTTTTCCAAAAGAGTTTATTCCGGGAGCTTTAGTGGATGAAACAAACTTCCGCTTGGACCAAGTACAAACTAGCCCCTCCTGCATTTCCATTCTTCCTTTTTTCATTTCTTTTTGTTTTTTGGGGGGGAGTTGACCTTTAAAGAGGTCATATCTACGTGTACGTGGGTTGTCACATGTGACTGTCGCCAAGACAACCCGCATACACCATCCAATAAGTGGAAAAATAGAAAGTAAGAGTTAACTCCCCATGACTTTGTCATTTTGCAGGATGTATGTTCATTGGAGAGAGAGGGAGCATGAGGAAATTGATTTTTTGATCTCAGAAGACCCTGTTGTTGTCTATATTTTATCACAATGTGGGTTGTTAAAATTATTCCAGTGTCTATTCATGAGGGAAAAACACAGGTTGTTGAATGCTTTGATAGATTACTGGCATTTTAATGCAGAGGCATTTATGCTCGAGGGGCAGTCGTTGACTCCAACGACTGAAGACATTTACTTCCTGATTGGTCTCTTGAGGAGAGGTGATCTAGTCAACTTGCGTACTTTTCCCCCCTGGCCTCAAAACATTGATTTTATTGGACTCCATTACGAGGTTGGTACTGAGAAAGTAGTTTCTAAGGTGCCTATACACAATATCAACAACCTATCACTAAAAGTGATAGTTCTACTCATTGGGTAGATCACTGGATTTACAGATTTACATCAGGCCTCCTGGGTGCACATGCATTATGCAATGCAGTGCTTAAATGCATGGATTTTTTACTAGAGCACAACCATGTTGGATTGCATGAAGAGACAACTAATAGAGTGTCAAATACAGGAACAATGAAACTTCAGGTTTGGGACTGTTTTATGTTCCTTTTTCTTTGAGAGGGTACCCAGTATCAATCCTCTAGCTATAAAGGATTACCCTATGTTGGGATCGAATTCTCCAGAGATCCCGATATGCCTGTACCTCCCAGAGTAGAACGATGAGAGATAGGTATGTTTGGTTTTCAAAGTTATTTAATCTTTATTTCTTTTTATATATATCATTTTTATGCGTACTAGAGTATCTGAAAATTGTGTATCTGTTATGTACAGATGTGGGGCCAGTGCATCCAACAGACTTCTCGAGGACTAGGAGACATCCTCGACCAGAGGAAAGACCAGCCGTAGCCGCTAAACCAACAACAGCAGTAGGGGGTCCTCCAGCTGGAGAGGCTGAGAGAGTATTGAGACAGGTGGAGTGGAACCTCACCGCACTCACTCGTGTAGTCCCTATGGTCGAGATCGAGGATCTATCACCATCGATGAAACCTCACGTAGTTTGGGTGCCATGAACCTGGGTCCAACTTTTCCGGCATTTGGTAAACGTCATTGTTCACTATGTCAAGGCCAACAGGCCCTGCCCTTAGCTAGACTAGAATACTTACGTGCCGAGGCACTTTTTGTATATTTTTTAGGGCATAAGCCCCGTGACTCTTACTAGACATATTTTTTAGGTGCTTGCGCCCATCCATGTACTCTGATATTTTATATATATATATATATATATATTCATACTTACATCTTTTTATGTCTTATGTATTACATCTATTTTACAAATGTGTTTACATGTGTGTGTGTGCTCTTTCTTCCATGTGTGCAATGTGCCAATCTAATACATGATTAGCTAGAGTATCTGTGATTTGATTCAATCTCCTAGGAACATGGATACACATAATGTAATCAAAGCTTCATTCTAAGAGACGTACCCTAAGGAACCATCGGTGTAGAGTAGGATCGTAAACATGGTAAACCCAATTTAAATGGGACACAACCAACTGAACGTCTAAGTAGACTCGGAAGTGAGATATACCATGCGACAAAGCGTCATGAAGAAACTCTAAGACTACATTATATTCAGTGACATTGTTTGTGGTGTCACCTAAACAGATACCTCCTGAATATAGCAACTGACCCTGAGGTGTGAAAATCACCCAAGATGCGGAACAAATCCTCTGAATGTGTCATCTAGCATCATTTGCAAAGCCAACGAACACCTCTGATTCACTTGACATCTGCCACAGTGAAAAACATGACATAAAAAATGGCACGTCCATAAAACCAAAAAGAAAAAAAATAAAAGAGAAAATGTATAAGAACTATACATATGTACAAGAATTCACCAAATTCGACCCACCTACGAGTAATACTTCTTGAGGTAGAGCCCATTTCTAGGCTCCGCCAAATCATTTTCCTCAAATTATACTAGATGATAAGTGCCCTTCTTTAGAACCTCCTTCACGATGAAAGGTCTGAACCACATGGGTTTGAACTTGCCCACCCCAAGGGGATCCTTATCTTAGTCATAGAATAGGACAAGGTTGCCTTTAGAGAAAATCCGAGGATGAATAGACCGATCATACTGAAACTTGAATTTTTGTTTGTGAGCCTCGTTATCCAAGGCTGCATCCTGACGCTACTCATCTAGTTGCTCAAGATATAATAAATGCTCTTCAAGCAGTGAAGTGTATGGAAATAGATGTATTGCCAACTTTAGAGATGAGATATGGCACTCTATAGGAAATACTGCTTCCATATCATAAACAAGTTTAAAAGGTGATAAATTAGTTGCAGTATTAACAAATGTTCAGTAGGCCCATATTGTCGAGTACAACATCAAATGGCAATTTGACTTGGACGAATTGATCGTTCGTTGTAGAATAGTCTTAATGGACTTATTCATAGCTTCCACCTGACCATTCACTTGTGTGTAGTAGGGTGATGAATGTTCTTGCCTAAACCCAATATTTGGAGTTAACTTAGACATCATTTTATTCTGAAAGTGACTATTGTTAGCACAATATTGGTTTATGCCTCAACTTTGCATAAATCCTTCATTATTCATTTTGGCAAATGAATACAATTGTTATGGGATATTTTATTTATTTTGGGGGAAATTGAAATTATATTGAGTTATGCCCAATATCCAAGTTCAAGCATAAAAATCACTCACATATTTTTTCTACCCAATCGCATGCAAACACACAGTCAGGTGCTACCTAAATTCACTACCCAAATTCTGGCAGAAAACGAATTGTGCAAAGTTATTTTACCAGTTTTTAGTCACTAAATAGAAACTTGGATTATGAACAATTGAGAAGGTATTTTTGAAAAATGGAGGAGTTTTTTGTTCATAACATTCCAAATAACAAAACCCTCTCTCAATTTTTCAAAATATGTTATGGTTTGAGAGATATTAGACATATAAGTGGTGCTACTAAATCTACATAGCGACACTACCGAATTTCATGTAGTGGTCATGGTTTTGATATTCTCCTTATTGGGAGGTTTCCACCTATCAAGGAGGATTAGAATGGATTATCAAGGATCAATTAGATGTCAAGGGACATGTGTCAATAATTTATTAATGATTTCCAACAAATTCTTGAAAATTAGCAGTTTGTTGGATTTTTGTGTCTTTGATTGTTGCCACCTATCTCCAAGGCTTAGAATCCAATGGAGGAGATGGGAATCGACCTCCTAAGGTTATTTGGATGCTATTTTATATTTAAGGAAGGATATATCTCTTAGATAAGGAGGATTCATGAGCCAAGAGAGGCTATAGAGAGTAGGAGTAGGCAGTTTTCCTGTGTGTTCTCATTTGTAAGCCTGTGGGAATTTTATGATTGTAAGCATTACTGCTATTGGAGACTCAGGAGAGCTATGATTTCAGATTGTAACTCTTCTATTTATATTTATTCTTATTTGAATATATTTCAGATTTGAGGATCAAAGGCTGTCAATGATTTATGGATCCCTAAGCAACAGAGGAACTGTTGTATTTTTCCCATAAGTCATTTTTTATATTCAAGTATTTGTTGATTCATTAAATTGAGAGGATATTTGATTAGTGAACATTATACCTTGTGTTTTCCTTCTTCATTCTTCCACTTATCATCATATAATCTTTTTTTCTATTGAGCATATTTTGTGCCTTTGATGAGTAGGATGTTTGTGAATCCATTGCCCATTGTTGCAGCCTAATGATCTACAGTTTTCAACCCTCTCTCTTTATTTATCCATCTTGTTGATCCACCTATTCAAAACCAAAACTATATGTTACATTCTAATGGGTGTTGATCTTACACTTTAGAAGTCAAAGTACGACTTTCAGTGCTAACATTATTGGCTCCGTTTCCAGGAGGGATTTGAGCTAATTGAAAAGATTCCCGGGAAGAACGAAACTGCACAGCTCCAGCTTTAGATGGTGACTAAAGTTGGACACCTTCAAGAATGCACATTCACCATGGCAACTTCATTGTTCAGAATCTGTTGGTAAATCCAATGGGGATGAGACAAATTAAATGGCTATGAAGGCTATCTTGGCCAGGAGGTTTGCCCCACTCAATTTCTCAACCATAGATGGTTATCCACATCCTGTGCCTCAAATTGATAAATGAAAATATATGTTGCCTAGATTTTATGAAGGTGAGGATGACAACCCTTTTGAGCATGTTCATGAATTTCATGCTTTGATGTAGCAACTTGACATCCATCATGAAGATATATTGATGAAAATGTTCATGTATTCATGGAAGACGATGTGAGGCAATGGTATAGAACACTCCCCGCTTCTAGTATTTCATCTTTGAAGGACTTTCATGATGTTTTTTATTCTCATTGCAAGATAATTTATCCAACTGAAAGACTTTTTGAGAATTGATGTGAGGGGTATGCATCATATATTCAGGATTCAATAAGTGATTCCTCTAGCAGTGATGATGAAGAGGGTGATTGTACAGAATAGGACTTAAATGATGAGTTTCATAATGATTTTCCTAAATTTGAAGAACAAATGCATCATTCATGTCAAAATCTAGGTCCCCAAAAGAAAGATCAATATGGACAATCCATCATTTCCCTTTCTCCTCCTTTTCTCGATTCTTTAAGTCAAGAGGTCATCTTAGGTTCAGATTTATTTCATCATGAGAATAGTGTTGAAGATTGTCATGAACGAATTCATAGCTTACTAGTTGTTGTTGTAATCCCTCCTATTGTTAATGAACTAGTGTGCCATGATTGGCCAAGTTTTGATGACTATGAGGAAATTTTCATTGAACAACCAGTTGTCCCATCTATTGTACTAATCCCCTCAGCCATTAATAGTCAAATGGTCATTGATTCACCTTTGTATGATGATTATGAATATGATTTCCATGAGCAGTCTATTGAAGACCTTATATCAGAGAAGTACCCTTCACATCAAAGCAACAATAGCGTGTTTCAACCCTCATGTCATATTTTTGTTGCTGAAAAAGAAGAAAAAGATGATAATCTGATTTTAGAGGGTGAAAAACTGAGAAATTGGAACCATAAGCCAAGCTATGATGAATATCCCTCACAATCAGAAGATAAGACAAAAGAATGTAGTTTCCCAATAACTTCTAATTGTGATGAACTTCCCTATCAACCCCCTATTCCTTTTGAAGACGCAAGCTTAGTTTCATCAAGAAGCCAAGATCAACTGCCATGTGATCAGATGAGAAAAGTTGAAATTAAAGAAATACAAGCATCACTAAGAATTTTTCCTAATACACCTCATGACCAGGAGTGGACCAAGGCCATATGCATTTAGGATGAATCAAAAAATCAGCAAGCCATACAACAACCAAGCACAGTGGAGGAAGAACCTATTGAAATACTTTTCCTTTTTATACAAATCAATGTCGCAAAGGAAAGTATGGATGATGTTTTTTAGGATCCATTTACAGCCTATCTGCCAGCAGAAAGTGGGCCTAGGCTCATTGATTTCTTCAATGGAAAGTGTATTGCCAAATGTTTCTTTGATGTGCCTTCAAGTACGAATTATCTCTGGTGATTAAGGAAGAACATTTCAAAGCTTCAAATAGTTTAAAAAATGATGAAATTACTTCATTGGTTGTTTCATGTAACTTGAATGCTTAATTTTCCCAATAATTAGAGTAGGTGTGTGCAATAAGCTTGTCGAACAGGCATGATTTTCATCATTTTTTCCAGTTTCAGTTTTCATTTGCATTTAGTTTCAGTTGAAGTTCACAGATCAAAGAAGATTGTAGAGGTTAAAGGTTGGGATAAGCCCTAAGATAAGGCACTAAAACTACAAGAGTTCTTAGAGCCTCATAGGGAAGACTCTATCCCCCATGGATCCTATGTTAGCACAAGATTGGTTTATGCCTCAGATTTGCATAAATCCTTCATTATTCATTTTGGTAAATGAATACAATTGTTATGGGATATTTTATTTATTTTGGGGAAAATTGAAATTATATTGGGTTATGCCCAATATCCAAGTTCAAGCATAAAAATCACTCATGTTTTTGTGCTACCCAATCACACATAGACACACAGGTGGGCGCTACCTAAATTCAACCAGAAAACGAATTGTGCAAAGTTATTTTACAAGTTTTGAGTCACTAACTTGAAACTTGGATTATGAACAATTGAGAAGGTAGTTTTGAAAATGGAGGAGGTTTTTGTTCTAAATATTCAAAATAGAAAAAACCTCTCTCAGTTTTTCAAAATGTTTTATGGTTTGAGATATATTAGACATAGAAGTGGCGCTATCGAATCTACACAGCGATGCTATCGAATTTCCTGTAGCGGTCACGGTTTTGATATTCACCTTGTTGGGAGTTTTCCAAATGCCAACGAGGATTCGAACTACTTCTCAAGGATCAGTTAGGCATCAAGGGAAACCTGCACCTAATATTTAGCTCCATCAAAGGCCTCATGCATGAGGTGGAAACAATTTATTAATGACTTCTAACAAATTTCTGAAAATTAGCAGTTTGTTGGATTTTTGTCTCTTTGATTGTTGCCACCTATCTCCAAGGCTTAGAATACATTGGAGGATATGGGATTAGAACTCATAATTTTATTTGGATGTTATTTTATATTTAAGGAGGGAGATATCTCTTGGAGAAGGAGGATTCATGACCCAAGAGAGGCTAGAGAGAGTAGGAGCAGGCAGTTTTCTTGTGTGTGTTCATTTGTAAGCATGTGGGCATTTTATGATTGTAAGCATTACTGCTATTGGAGATTCATGAGAGATGTGATTTCAGATTGTAACTCTTTTGTTTATATTTATTCTTATTTGAATATATTTTATATTTGAGAATCAAAGGTTGTCAATGATTTATGGATCCCTAAGCAGTAAAGGATCTATTGTATTTTGCCCATCAATCATTGTTTATATTCAAGTATTTGTTGATTCATTAAATTTAGAGGATCTTTGTTTAGTGAACATTCTACCTTATGTTTTCCTTCTTAATTCTTCCACTTATCAGCATATAATCTTGTTTTCTATAGAGTAGCGTTTGTGCCTCGGATGATTAGGATGTTTGTGACTCCATTACCCATTG
This sequence comes from Picea mariana, assembly GCA_032191745.1. Taxonomy (NCBI): domain Eukaryota; kingdom Viridiplantae; phylum Streptophyta; class Pinopsida; order Pinales; family Pinaceae; genus Picea; species Picea mariana. The sequence continues at coordinate 10,467 of JASDQU010815484.1, forward strand.
GTGTAGCCTACTAATCTACAATTTGCAGCCCTCTCTCTTTCTTTATCCATCTTGATGATCCACCTATTCAAAACCAAAATTATATTTTACATTTTGATGGGTGATGATCTTACACTTTAGCAGTCAAAGTGTGACTTTCAGTGCTARCAACTGCCATGGTYAGTGACAATCTCTCTCGGGACGTCGAACCTTGTTATTATTTGGTTAAACAAAAATAGAGCTGCTCTATTTCTGGAGACATCAATAGGTATCATTTTAGAGATGGTTTCCATATTTCCTTCAACATAAACAACATGTGTAGCCAAAGGATTAATAGGACAAGCCCTATCTCCAGTCATAGTCGGAGTGAATTCACTTGCTTCAATTCTTCTTAACTTTGGGAGTAAACAAGATCTGTGATGGAGATCATCCCAGGGTCTGTCTGGACTAGTCATTGCCTTAATAATAAACTCCTCTAAGGGAAATACTAAGTCTAAAGAATCAGTATCGGTGAGGGAACCTTGAGCCCAAATAGGCTTGAGAACTGGATCTAACTCCTATGTGGGAGTTAGATCGGGGTCGATGGAAGCTTGTTGGACTATATAGTATGCAAATTATATCGTAGAAAAAGGCATGGCCATGCCATGGTGCCCTGTCCCTTCCATCATGGATGATGGGGAAGGAAGATTCCATGGATCGTTAAAGTAATTCATCTAAAATCACGAGAAATGAAATATTTCAGCCCTAGGTTGGTCGGGGATAGCTAATATGTACTGGACATTGTCGGTTGGAGGCGGGTAATTGAAAGTACCCATCAAAGGTGGGCACAAACCAACCCCAATGTTGACGATGTTGGGCTGAGGCTTATCAATCATTGGGACAATGGATACCCCCGATGAAGGCTCGGGACGAGAGAAGGATAACTGATCAATGGACACGATTTGGCCCTCATGTGGAAACAACAAGACCCGAAAAACTGTCACGACCACTGCTTGCATAGAATAGGTCCAACTCCTTCCTAACAAGATATTGTAGTCAAGATACGCATCGACCACTTTAACTTCGAYGCACATGGTCTTTCCCCCTAACTGCATGGGGAAAGAGGTGATGATTCCATGTGGTCGGAACAAACGGTAAGAAGAGTAGGTGATGGAGACAAAACAGGTTGGCCAATGGCCTTCCAACATGCCAAAGACATCATGCATGTCGAGGCATGCTCATAAATCACTGTGTGGAAAATTTTTTGAGTAAAATTTTTCATGGTGTAAGCCACTACTATATGAAACGCCACGTGGTAAGGGAGACAAGGTTTTAAGTTGGTCATATTAAGCATGATTGTTCCCGGATTACAAGTCTCAGCAAATCTTAAGGCATCTAAAAAATCCTTTCTCTGGGAGGGGAAGCTCTGGAGGACTTCCAAAGCAGACATTGCACAAGGGGTTTGAGACAAATCCTCCACAACAAAGTAGTTCTAGGTGGCCCTTGCATTTGGATTGTGGGACGCTTTCTTGAACACACCTTTTGGGATGCATGCCATTGTTTCGCCCAACTTCTTCTAAATCTGGAGAGGAAGAGGTGGTTTTTCAATGTCTTTACCCTTCTCAGAGGTGTTTGGCATTCCGTCGTCGCGTGTCCTAGTTTCTATATCAACACTACCTTTCATCATGTACACATTCGGGAATGAAGGATTACGCGAAGATGGAGGGGGTCCCTGACTTCCCCCTTCCATGCTTGAAGAGGCTTGATTTAAATTATTCCCATGTGGAAATGGGTTCATTAACATGGCAGGTTGCTGCTGTGCTAATAACCTTTGGGCCTCTGCAAGTTGAGGGCATTGGTGAGTCAGATGGTCTTTCAAGAAAAAATTACATGGATACTTTGACTTCTTTTATGTGTTTCCCCCGCCAACATTATTGGTAGGTTTTTTATCCCCCTTACTTTTCTTTCATTGTTTCTTCTTTTTGTTAGGCTGTTGGGTGGCCTTCAGGTTTGTCAATTTCATACTATGTACATCCGACGTTTGAGTAGGGGGAACAGCTGAACCAATGGTCTGGCTGGCCGTTGTCTGTTGTATTGACCATAATAAGATTAAATCATCTCTAGTTGTTGAGCTCTCATTATCACTTCCTCTCCTAAAAATACCCTCGAGGTAGTGACATCTTTAGATAACTGGGGTACCAAAGACTTAAGGAACCACTCAAGCAGGAATACTAGTGGGACTAGTACTTTTATCAAACTCTTCTGGTGTCTCCATTCTCAGATGTGATCTAAGATATGGTATGCCTTTGTCTACTCAAATTTGGCCAGCAACTCGGTGCCGACGTCGTATCTCACAGGTAATTGAAAATGGTTTAAGAAATCCATTTCCATTTTGCCAAAGGTAGAGTATCTTGAGTGGTTGAGCTCGATGTACCATTTCACAACACTCTCGATGAGACTGCATTGAAACAAATGCAACTAGATGGAGTCGTCTCTCAAAGAGTTGGATGAGCACCATAAATGGAAGGTAGTCACATGATCGCCTGGATTTTTAGTAGGCTTAGCTTTGAACTTTGGAATGTCCAAAGGAAACTTGGTTGGCATGGGAGGCCAATTTGGATTGTGATAGATGGGGTCGTTTAATAACCTTGTCAATTCTGGAAAGTGAAAAGTTTCTAGAAACGGTAATTTGGGTTGTTGATTGTAACCAGGGAAAAGCGAGCTTGTAGTTTGGCTGGCACCAGGTTGTCAGGAAAAGTTAGGTTGTTGGCCAGGGTTCTGGTAATAACCATGGCCATGACCAGTGTATGGCTTCTGCGCTTGTTGAGACGTCATTGACTGACTCCTGTAATAGGATGTAAAAGGTTGGGCTTGCATTGCATTCCAAGGATTTGGGGAAGGGTTGCCTCTTTCCAATCCTACGATAATAGTTCCTAAGCCTTTCCTAGGGTTCCATTGGCTATGGAAATGGTTTCCCATAGTCGGCACCCCTAATGAGGGAAAATATCCCTGGCATGGATTCCAAGGTCCTTATGAGGTAGGATTTCCTTATTTTCCCCCCTACGCGCGAATAGTACCCTGCACAGGATTTTGTTGTCCATAACCAGGGTTTCCCCTGGCTGAGACGGTAGCTGATGAGAATGCATTGTTACCAAACTCACCAAACAAAGAGAACAATGTAGAACTTACTGACATGCTATAAGAAGGAATTTCTTGACTACCTGCTCCAAACGAGCTATAGTTTATGTTCAACCCGGTGGAGTGTTGGTGAGCACCGCCAAGTGAAGGGGATGAAGGGGGTATATGACCGCCTCCATAAGGGAAAGAGTTATAGGGATTTGATGTGCCCCCCATGCATCCTTGCAGAGGAGCATTAAAGATCCATGCCCCTAGACCTAAAGGCTGTAGAGTGGAGTAGGAAAGGACAAAGTTCATATCAAAACCAGGCATCCCGTATGAGAACAGAGGGCCTGTCGCACTCTAGGTGAAAGAAGCAGTGATCGCCACCATAGACGGAATCAGACCATTGCCCAAGGTAGAGGTGATCAAGACCATAGTGGTCTGGACCGACGATGGTTGGTTAGGAGGTAGAAAACCCCTTGTAGTGATAGTCGTAGAGGCAATATGAGGATTCCCTGAAGAAGTAGCATCATTTGTCTCTATCCCTACTTTTGACACTACCTGACACTCATAAGTTTTAACCTATATGATGATGGGCACTGATAGATAAGTGATCGAAGGGTTATACAGACCAAGGGATTCTGCTCGGAGGTTAGAATTGGTTGGTTCCTCTGGAATCAAATGGTCTCCTCTTGGAGATGGGTCAAGCTCATTTTCCTGTGGCCCAGTCACCTCAAAATACCCTTGTTGATCTATTATTTCCCTTAGTGTTGTTGGGAAAAGCACCCTGTGGACTAGCAAACTAGGGTTAGACTTGCATGTAGATTTTGACCGAAAAGAAACTACTTTTTAACCTACAACCCAAGATTTAAACCCCTATTTCACGGTAAATGCATGGAAAAGGACCACCAACCTTATTACTGGCGTTCGATGTAGATCCTCCATTGCACTTTGACCACTTGCTTGCGCTGCTCCTTCCACAGATGACCTGGAATCAAGACAAATAACAACTATGCATGCATGCTACTTCTCTACTCAAGGGTTAGAAATCAAGCATAAATTAACTAAACCATAGACAATTCATGCATTGGGATGGGAAACGTATTCTTTTTATTACTGAAAGTGAATCAACTTACAAACAAAGCTGAGGCCAACCACCGCTCCTTGAACCTGATCCTGGGCTCCTCTTCTTCTGTCCTTCAACTGCTTTGCATTAAGTCTCCTTTGGCATGAGGAAAGGCTAAAGGGTTGGGACAATGGAGTTCGTAAATGGGTAGAGTTTCTTCGCTATATTTTTTCCTCCTCCAAATGGTACCCCTACCCCTTCTTTTATAGGCTAGAAGGAGCTAGGGTTTTGGATGAACCCTCGACAATGCATGGCCGGGAGTTTCAGTTAACTGACCCATAGATTTTTGTTTCGTCGAAAAATTTCCTTTTTTGTGCTTTGTTAGGTACACGCAGGCTGTAGTGAGCCATCCAGTGTGCACACACGTGCAGTAATGGGTTAGGGCACATGGGCCTTGACACAAGAGGATTTCCAAAGAGTTGTTCAGAAGATGTTTTGGAAATGAAGGGATATGAGTTGGCCTGATGCCAGGTAAGCATGTGTGGTGAAATTTTGGGTTATAACAGATGCCCCCTAATGTGTGAGGTCAGAAGAGAATCTGATGGTCGAAATACATTACCAATCTTTATTGATGTGCTGAACAATTGAGCCCAAGGATCAGGAACCAGGAGGTGTCGTCTGCAAAATAACAAATGTCTCACTGAGGCATGCATACCCATGCTCAGGATAAAATAGAACCATGGATACCAATCAAATACACTGTATATCCATGTCAAATAACTATAAAGAGTAGCCGTGAATAATACACAATAGAGCTACATCTCGAAATCAGAAAGATTTACATATAGAGTATCCATCTTCCAGAAGCTGATTCGACCTGATGGATGTACTTCAGAGCTCGAGAAACAACTTCAAAATATTCTAAAACTCGGGTAGGAGTGTAATATGAGTGTACGAATGCACTACCCAGAGGTCTTCGACGGCTCATCGGTTATGGACTTAATAATCTTGATGATCAGACTGAAGGCTTCTATGATTTCGAACAAGGACTTGATTGGACGTTCAGGATGGATGGGTATATGAACAAGAGACATATTGTAGAGGGGCCGACTCAGGCTTAGTGACAAACTTCCCTTGGATAATAGCATGACAAGTGATAAGACTCAAGCAACATATATGTTAGTCATAAGTCTACGAAGCAGGAGGCAACACAAACTCTCCATATGTATGGAAGAGTAACCAAATGGTGGAGGACACAACTCTATATAGGGAGAAAAGCTTCCTAAGGTTGTACTACATCCCATAGTCTGGTGATCAAATGGACAAATGTGTTTTATCCAAGGGTGACTCATTATGTTGCCAATAAAGAAAATACTTTTCCCATCCTCTTTTTCGGGTATATTTGATTTTTTTGTTCTTTTTGATAATTTTGAAAAAGAATAAAGGAATATTACATTACAATGGAGGAACGAGTACTGTAAACATATAAGATCAAGGCACAAGGAAAAGAATGATGTTCTGGTAAAATGATACTCGGGGAAAATCCTTCAACAGCCAAAGGTGTTAAGACATAGAAGAAAACTGTCACAAGGCTGGTGGATAAGGTATGCAAATGAGGTTGATAGAACACACAATGGTAACGTCCTTTGATGTAAGTTTAACGAGCCCAAAGAAGGTAAGCTCAATGGTTTTTCATATTTAGAGAATCTGAAAAAGCATAAAAGGAGACTCTACTGGGGTACCTTTTTCTACAATAGTCTAGTCAGTTCGAAAAAGGGATAAACTAGCACCGATTAGACGTCAATTCAAAACCATTTTAACGAGTGTGACAAGGACAAGATCACTCGACTATTTTTTCACTTTTAAGGAATCTAAAAAAAGCTTAACTATGGACTCCGTCAGGAATATTCTTATGGACCAATTTAACAAGTGTGAAAGAATAAGGTCACTCGAYGATCTTTTCAATTTTAGGGAGTCTGAAAAGAGCTTAACTATGGACTCCGTGGGAGTTTCTTTTTCATAAATTTAGTCCCTCATGCCCGAAAAAGAAATAAAATTATACCTGAGAGTACTCTTATAAAGAATGGGAATTCGATAGAGTATACCTTTGCTCATATAGTTGACCGTYCGGACCGAAAAAGGGGTAAACTACTGCTGGACAGACGTGACTTCAAATTTTAGTTTAACGAGCGTGAAAGGTCACAAGATCASTCGCCAATCTTTTCATTTTTAGAGGGTCTGAAAAGGGCTTAAAAGGAGACCCATTATTTTTTGGGATTCCTGAGGGTAAGACAAAGAGTGAAAAAGACTCATGCAAATGAGGCTCAAACTCATATTCAGGAAAGACTATACAGACTCCCGAGCCTACAGTGTTTTTAGAAACGACATGGACACCATAATGCAACCAGGACCTACCTAGGGCATCCATGTTCTGGTAAGCTCTACCACCAAGTTGCGACACTTCTAGAGAAGATATGACAGTTCTGTGTCACAACCTGATGGGATCGATCCTATAGCATAATAAAAAGGAAACAATATGAAAAATTTGGGGTGGTATCCTAACTATATGCTCAAGTTGATTTAAAAAAAAAAAAAAATTATGGACCATCAATATTTTTTCGAAACTCAAAAAACAATTGTCCCAATACCTGATCAAATCCCTCCCATATAACTCCTGGATCACTCTAAATGGTTTTTGGTATAAAGAAACTGATAAGGGGGGCCAAAAAAGTGACAAAAAGAGGCCAAAAAGTCTATAAATAGAAGCTGGGAGCTCATTATCACCATTGTTGATTTGGAAATTGACTCTGGAGCCAAAAGACCCCCTTTGCCAAAGATAGTGATTCCGAGAGCTACATTGGATGAAATGAACTTCTACTTGGACCAAGTAAGTACAAACTCCCTTAACTAGCTATTCAACACTTCAATATAATTATTTAGTTGGTTTTTTGGGTGGGCGTTAACCTTAAAAAGGTCGGCCCTAGGTACACGTGGCCTGTCTTTAGACAGGCCGCATGTACACGCGACTGTCACCTCTACAGACTGTGTGTACCTCCCTTTTATGATGAAAAAAAAAACTAAAAGGAAGTACTGACCCTCCTTTACCTTGTTGTGTTGGCAGGATGTATGTCCAGTGGAGGGAAAGGGAGCATGAGGCAATTAGTGAGTTGGTTGTTGTAGATCCGAATGTTGTGGCCGTGTTAATGCAATGTAGTTTACTCAAATTCTTTCTATGTCCATTTATGTGCGTGCAAACAAGGCTACTGAATGCCTTAATTGATTACTGGAATCCTGATGCAGAGGCATTTATGCTAGAGGGGCAATCATTGCTGCCCACCACCGAGGATATTTATTTTCTGACTGGCCTCTCAAGGAGAGGGGAACCAGTCAACTTCTAGACTTTTCCTGCGGGGCCGAGCAAGATCTCAGAGTTGATAGTTGAGCACTGTGAGGCTGGGACCAAATGTGTGGGCTCCCAGGTACCCATTAGCAATATTACCAACTTAGCGCTACAGACTATCTTGTTACTAATTGGGTGGATTACTGGCTTAGCAGTTGTGCATCAGGCTTCACGTGCATAGATGAACTGTGCCATCCAGTGCATGAATGCACAATTTTTTTATTGGAGTACCACACTACTTGAGTGCATGAAGAGGTAATTGACAGATTAACGACAGTGGACACAGAGGAACTTCGGGTTCGAGACTATCTTGTGTTCGTTCTTTTTTGAGAGAGTTCTGAGTTTCAGTCCTCGGGTTGTAGTACGAGGACATCAGGCCTCTTTCCCTGCAATGTGTAGATGGGCAGTGTTACTGCCGCGACAGGGTGGTGGAAGGACCGTTGAGTCCTTCGACGATGATTTCTTTGCTTGGCTGTCACGACAAATCCCTGTTATCGAGGACTACCCGTATGCAGGGATATATTTCTCTAGAGATCTTGAGATACCCCTGCCTCCTGGTGAGGAGTGAGGGGAGATGGGTAAGTCTCCACCTTTGTAGTTTTTTTTGTTTGCATATGTAATTTTTATGTCTTTTTGTTATATATATCATTTTTTTGTATGCCAGAGTATTTGACGGGTAAACGTTTGTTGTATGCAGATGTGGGACCCATGCGACCTGCCGACTATGCACGGAATAGGTGTCATCCACGGCTAGAAGCCACGGATGTCGCTGCTGGGGGAGCAACAGTAGCATGGAACCTCCCAGTAGGAGAGGCCGAGAGGGTCCTTAGACGAATTGAGTGGAACTTCACTACGCTCACTCGCACAGTCTTGATGGCAGAGATAGAGGACCTGCTGCCATCCATGCAACCTCATGTTGTGGGGGCACCTCGGACATGGGTCCGATTGTTTAGGCGTTTAGCCCATGCTGTAGATGATTATAACAGGGCTCATAGGCCCTGAACATACTTAGACTTTTGATGTGCCACGAGCACCTACTTGTATATATTTTTTGAGGGCATAAGCCCGGTGACTCGTTACTATTCCCATTTTTTAGGCGCTTGCGTCCATCTATGTACTCTAAGTATTTTGTGATGTTTATATATGGTTTTTATCTTTTTGTGTCTTATGGACTCTATGTGCAAAAATGTATTTACATGTTTATTTCCATGTTATTTTTATATGTGGGCAAGATGCCAATCTAAAATTTGATTAGATAGAGTGTCGGTAATTTGATTTAATCTCCTAGGAACATGAAAATATGTAATATAATTGAAGTTTCATTCTAAGAGACGTACCCTAAGGAATCGTCGGTGTAAATTTGGATCATGAACCCAGTATACTCTATTTAGCTATGACACAACCAGTTGAGAATCGAGATAGACCCGAAGATGAGAGATACCCAATGACAAGGCATCACGAAGCAACTCAATAACTGCACTATACTCGATGACATTATTTGTGGTGTCACCTAAGCATATACCTCCGAAAGATAACAACTGACCCTGAGGTGTAAAGATTACCCCAGCCGCGGAGGCAAGCCTCCGCGTGTGTCAACTAGCACCGTTTGCATATCCAACGAACACCTCGGACTCACTTGACATCTGCCATATTGGTGAAAGATAACATCAATGACACGTCCATAACACTTTAAAAGAAACTTAAAAAGTAATAGTACAAAGACTATACATATGTTACAAAAAGTTACCCACACTGACCTGTCTATGAGTAATACTTCTTGAGGTAGAGCCCATTTCTAGGCTCTACCAAAGCATTCCCTTCAAAATCAACCAAATGATAAGCACCCTTTTTTAATGCCTCTTTTATAATGAAGGGTCCGAACCACATGGTTTTAAACTTTCCTGCCCCCAAGGGGTCCTTGTCTTGGTCATAGACCAGGACAAGCTTGCCTTCAGAAAAAATCTGAGGACAAACGGACTTATCATATTGACACTTGACCTTATGTTTATGAGCCTCGTTGGCTAGGGCCGCATCGCGACACTGCTCATAAAGCTTCTCAAGGTGTACTAACCGTTTTTCAAGTGGAGAAGTATCTGGCAATAACTGTACTGCCAATTTTAGATATGGGATTTGACATTCGATGGGCAAGACTGCCTCCAGCCCGTAAACGAGTTGGAAAGGTGAGAAACTGGTTGTAGTCTTAACAGATGTTCGGTAAGCCCATAATGTCGAGTATAACATCAAATGCCAATTTGACTTGGCTGAGTTGATAGTTCGTTGTAGACTAGTCTTAAAAGTTTTGTTTACAGCTTCCACCTGCCCATTGGCTTGGGTGTAGTAAGGTGATGAATGTTCCTACCGTAACCCAAGCTTTGATGTTAATTCGGTCATCATTTGGTTCTGAAAGTGACTGCCATGGTCAGTGACAATATCTCTCAGGATGTCGAACCTTGCTATGATTTGATTGAATAAGAAGAGAGTTGCAATCTCTCCATCATCTTTAAACGTTGGCATAGCTTCAACCCACTTAGTGAAGTAGTCGACAACTACTATGATATAGCGGTTCCCCCTTGTTGATGGGGGGTTGCATGTGGTGTAATCAATCCCCCACTTAGTGAAGGGACCAACTATGATGACAAGAAACATAGGAGCGGGATGTGCCCTCATCTTCCGAGAGAATACTTGGCATGGATGGCACTTCTTGACCGATTCGATACAATATTTGTTAAGTGTCGGCCAGAAGTAACCTACTCGTAGAATCTTTTGGGTTGTTTCCAACCCAAATAAATGACCGCCACAAGCTCTAGTATGACAATCATTGAGCACTATGAAGGCCTCCTCATGAGTGAGACATCGACGCAAGATGTAGTCTATACCTCTCCGATACAATGTATCATCAAGTATGAGATAATTCTTAGCCTGATGGCGTATCCACCGATGCTCGTCATGAGAAGAAGAGGTGGGGCACTTGAAATTCTGAAGATAGACAAGTATATCTTCGTACCATGGGTCTGAAGATTCAATCAAAAAAATATTCCCCCGGATAGGCGATTCCTCAGGCACAACGTCACCTGACTCAACCGGAAGTTCCGAAATAAGCTTTGCGAAGACCAATGACTTCTTGGACTTTGTTGAAACAAATTCTAAGTCAAATTCTTGGAGGATGACTATCCATCTACTGATTTTTTTGCCTATAACTTGTCATGTCAACATGTACTGGAATGGATTCACCACATCAATGATGGTGGTCTTACGAAACAGAACATAGTGACGGAACCTTTGAGCAACATGAATTGTTGCTAATGCAAGTTTTTCAATATGAGAATAATTGAGTTCCGGTCCTACAAGGCCTCGGCTCAGGTAATAGATCACGTATTCTGAAAATGAATCGTCTTCCTGAACTAACACCATGCCTATGGTTGACTCTGCGGAAGCTAGATATAATAAGAAATCTTTGTTATAGTTAGGTGGCCGTAGCAGAAGTGTGGTTGTGAGGGTGTGTTTTAATGCGTTGAAAGAGTGTTGAGCGACTTCATCCCAGAAAAAAGGAATGTCTTTCTTTAGAAAATGCATAAAGCCCTTGGTGATTTCGGCATAGTTGGCGATGAAGCATCGTAAGAAGTTCGTATTGCCTTGTAGACTCTAAAGTTGTAAGATTGTACGTGGGGGGGGCAACTGGATTATTGCCTCCACCTTAAGAGGATCGACCACGATCTCTGTGGTTGATATGATGAAACCTAACAAACATCCTGATGTTACGCAGAAGTTGCACTTGTTTGGATTCAAGCGAATCCTGAAGTAGTGACAGCGTTCGAAGATTGGTCTAAGGTGCATGGGATGATCCATTCGCTTGCGAGAGTGTGATGCTAAATCATCTAGATAGGCATCGACTATATGCTTGAGGTCATGAAACGCAAAAGACATGGCCTACTGGAATGTGGCTCCAGCATTTTTAAGGCCAAAAGGCATCTTACGATATGCGAATGTACCCCATGGACAAATGAATGTCGTTTTGTGTTGGTCTTCAGGTTTGATTTGGATTTGATTATATCTTGAAAAACCATCCATGAATGAAAAGGCTTCACAACCAACACATTCATCAATGATCTGGTCAATGAATAGTGTTGGAAAATTCTCTTTGGCACATGCCTTGTTCAGATCACGGAGATCGGTACATACATGAATCGTGCCCTGTTTTTTATTGACCGACACGGGGTTTGACACCCACTGAGTCAAATGAATAGGATAAATGAAACCTTCCTTGAGAAATTTCTCAATCTCAATTTTGATGGTTGTTGCTTTCTTAGGATTGATTGGATGAAGTTTTTGTCGAACAAGCTTGGCATTAGGATACGTTGTGATTTCATGTTCAACTATTTTTGGATCTATACTTGGCATTTTCTCATAAGACTAGGAAAAAACGTCGCGGAATTCTTTGAACAGATCCGTGTAAATTTGAATCTCTTCGGGAGAATAATTCGCTCCAACGAAGACATTCTCCACGACGCCAGGGTTTCGGGAGATGTTGATGGGTATAGTTTCAGCAATAGTCACCATATTGCCCTCAGCATAAATTTCCTGT
>JASDQU010815484.1:22692-59218 GCA_032191745.1 Picea mariana
GGTTGAGGATTATCAATCATGGGAACTGTGGATGCCCCCAAAGTTGGGTCAGGTCTAGAGAAAGACAGTTGATCAATGGTCACTATCCGGCCCTTGTGTGAAAACAAAAAGACTCAGAAAATAGTAGCAACCACAACTTGCATAGCATAAGTCCAAATCCTTCCTAACAAGAGGTTATAGTCGAGGGGAGCATCGACTACCTCTACTTTGACACACACTGTCTTCCCTCTTAACTGCATAGGGAAAGAAGGAACAATGTCATGTGGTCGGAAAGAACGACTATCTAAAGCAGTGAGGAGAGTAGGTAATGAAGACAAAGCGGGTTGGCCAATGGCCTTCCAACATGATAACAACATAACGCATGTCGAGGCACCCCCCTCGACCACCATGTGGAAGATATTCCATGATAAAATTTTTGTGGGATGAGCCACTACTATCTGAAATGCTACGTGGTAAGGAAGACAAGGTTTTAAGTCGGTTGTATCTAACATGATGGTACCCAGGTTACAAGTCTCAGTAGAGCCCAAAGTGGTTAACAAGGCTTTCCTCTGAGCAGGGTAGCTTTGGAGGACCTCCAAAGAAGACATCGCACAAGGGGTTTGTGATAAATCCTCCACCACAGAGTAATTCCGGGCGGCCCTTGCGTTTGGGTTGTGAGAATATTTTTTAAATTCACCCTTTGGAATGCATGTCATCATTTCTCCCAACGTCTTCTCGATCTGTAGAGGAAGAGATGGGAGATCAACTTCTTTACCCTTCTTAGAAGCGCTTGGTTTACTATAGTCATGCGCTCTAGTCGTTATGAAAGCATCACCCCTAACCATATATACGTTCGTAGATGAGGGATTATTTGGAGGAGGGAAGGTTTCTTGGCTGCCCCCTTCTATACTTGTAGAGGCTTGAGTTAAATGTTTCCCATGTTGAAAAGGATTAGTCAACACTGCTTATTGTTGTTGTGTGACAAAATTTTGAGCCTCTGCAAGTCAAGGACAAAGATGGGTCAGGTGGTCTTCCACACACAAGTTGCATGGATACCTCGCATTTCATTTTCTTGTAGTGTCCCTGCCAGCATTGTCAGTGGGTTTTTTATCCCCCTTACCCTTCTTTCGGTGTTTTTTCTTCCCTTCAGGCTACTAGGTGGCCTTTGGGTTAGTCGACTGCATGGAGTGTACATCTGACGTTTGGGTAGGGGGAGCAGCCAAAGCAGTAGTTTGGTTGGTCACTGTGTGTTGAATGGATAACTGTTGCAACTGTTTTGTCAATTGCTCAGCCGGCTTGGTTTGTGTTGAACCAACAATACCATCAGCATGTGGTCTAGCTCTCTGTCTAGTTTTATCCAGTATTGAATGTGGCGCATCCGACAAGATGTTTTATAATAAACCAGACTGAGAATAGATGAGCTCAAAATGTTGAACCCTCATGATGACATCTTCCTTGGAGAAAAATTTGGAAGTCACAACGTCTTTAGATAATTGTGGGACCAAAGACTTAAGGAACCACTCAAGCAAGAATGCTGGTGGGACTGGTACTTTGATTAGACTCTTCTGGCATCTCCACTCTCGGATATGATCAGAGATATGATCTGCTGTTGTCTATTCGAAATTGGTGAGCAGCTCTGTACCAGCGTCGTATCTCACAAGTAACTGGAAATGGTTAAGGAAGGCCATCGCTAGCTCACCAAAAGAAGAGTATCTTGAGTGATCAAGCTCAATGTACCATTTTGCAGCACTCCTGATAAGAGTATGTTGAAACAATTGCAACTGTACGGAGTCATCTTTCAATGAGTTAGATGAACACCAAAGATGGAAGGTAGTCACATGATCACCTGGATATTCATTAGGCATGGCCTTGAACTTTGGAATGCTCAAAGGAAACTTCGTTGGCATAGGAGGCCAACGTGTATCATGACAAATAAAATCATTTAACAACCTTGTCAAATATGGCAAGTGTAAAGTCGCCAGGAATGGTAGTTTGGGTTGCTGCTGATAACCTAGGAAAAAGGGTCCTAGAGTTTGACTGGCACCAGGTTGCCAAAAAAAGTTTGGCCGCTGGCTTGGATTCTGGTAGAAACCATGGCACTGACCAGCGTAAGGATTTTGCATCTGTGGAGACATCATTGGTTGATTTCCCATAAAGGACATAGGGTGTTGGGCATGCATCGTGTTTGAAGGAATTTGGGAAGGATTACCCCATGTTGGTCCTAATGGGAGAGGCATAGTAGTCTGTCTAGGGTTCCATTGAATGTGGAAAGAATTACCCCAGAACAAAATTCCAGAGGAGGGAATGGATCCTTGTCCTCAGTTCCAAGGTTCTGCTATATGTGCCCCCTGCGCAGGAATAGTACCCTGCGCCGGAGTAAACTGTCCAAAAATGGGATTGCCCCTAAACGGGAAAGCGGTGGATGAGAAAGTGTTGTTACCAAATGTCATGTTCCAAACAAACTGTGTCAAACCTACCGGCATACTGTGCACAGTTGTTCCTTGACTCCTGGCTCCAAATAAACTAGTGTGTGCAGGCTACCCGGCGGACTACTGATGCAGACTACCAAGCGAAGGGAACGAAGGAGGGATATGACCTCCTGCGTAAGAAAAAGCATTAAAAGGGATAGGAGTTCCCCCAAGTTGACCTTGCAGAGGAGCCTTAGAGCTCCCTGCCCCCAAACCCAAAGTCTATAAAGTGGAGTAAGTGAGTGCAGGACTTGTACTTGAACTAGGCATACCGTATGAGAATGGAGGGCCTATCTCTCTAGGTGTGAAGGGTGTTATGGCCGCCGCCATAGATGGGTTCGGTCCACTGTGTGACATAGTTGAGGACAAGACCATGGTGGCTCGGAACGACGATGGTAAGTTAGGAGATGATTCTCCGGTGGTAGCAACTGTGGTGGGAATGGAAGAATTCCCAGAAGAAGTAACAACGTTTGTTTCCATAGATGTGTGAGGCACTATCTGGCGTTTGTGAAATTGGATTGGTGTAGTAAAAGATGCCAAAATATTAGTGGCTGGGGTTTCAACCGAGCCAAGATTGGTGGTTTATTCCTCCGAGGGTTGTTCGGGCACAAAGGTTTGTAACCTGGTCACTTCGAAAGACCCTTGTTAGTCTAGCTTCCGCCTTAATGGTGGCGGGGTTGGTTCCAGTGTAATCGGGGGCTGGCCCAGAAGCCTTCGTGACCGACAGAGTTTGGAATCCTCCACTATGTGAGAATATCTAATACATGCTAAGGTATTCTACACGTTCAAAAGTAACACACACTAAAAAGAAGCCCCTAAGAGATAAGACAAGCAATCACTAAACTATTTGGAAGAACAGTGACAACAACCAACACTAGAGCAATTTACCGGTGCAAGTGAAACTCAAACATAGAAGCACCCTCCAGGTATACTCTGCAAAGCATGGCCTGATGTCTATCCTATGTACCATGGTATACCCCCGTAGTCACCTGTGTATGTCCCTAAAAAGATTGGCAACTAGTTTGCCAGCACGCGAACAGTCACCAGGCGGGTACAGTCGAAAGTCAGGTAGACCACAATGAGTAGGGTATCAAGCCCAAAACCTCTCAAGGGTATCGAAAGAAAATGGTCTGAAAGACAACTGAGGACCTCAAACGGATTCGAGACCCACGAAGCCCCGTGGCAAATGCAAATGACAAAATCCCAAAACAAGCCCTCGATATGTGTTCTCCACTACGATTGGTCCAGCATTGGAGGGGTTATCTCCGCTGCCTTTCCGCATGCGACCTCGTGTTTATCCCCTGTGTTAGAGGGGGGTCCCAGATAAATTCCACAGAACTGGACTTAGACACTCCCTACCTCAGACTCTAATGTTTGGTTTTGAGTGGCCTTGAAGAGTTTCCTCTCCAACCTAATTCAAGGCCCTAATCCTGAACTAGTTTGTGAACCTGACAAACATAAAAGTCTAGTAGATTTTAAGATTAGCATTGATTTTAAGGATTTTTCTTACGTCAAGGGGTATGAAGGTGAAACTGATGATGTGTAAATATGAAAGAAAAAATGAATGAAAAAAGCTGGAAACAAAAGACTTTTAATAAATGCAAAATTTCAACAACTTTTCACAAAGAAAGATTTCTTTTTCTTTTCAATTTTTCTAAGATCTTATACATCAAACTGAAAGGAATTTCACTTGACTACGAGCTACTTATGCTCTAAATGCACTGCAAAAAATTACGAAATAAAAGACTTCTCCCTAGCTAATGATGGAGAAACACACTCTTCAATCCAAAGAAGACAATGAAAAGAGAATTTATTTATTTATTTAAGTGCTAATAAAGCAACAAAGGGAAAATACTGACAAGCACTAAACCAAGAAAAACAAATTCTGGATTAAAGCACGGATCTTAAAGAATTAGAGTAAAGAATCACACAATGGAAATAAAAACAAACAAAAACTCTCATGCTTGTCTAAAAACCAAAAAAAGAAAAAAAAAGAAAAAAAAATCTGTCAAACATTAACTGAGAAAAAACAGGCTAAGGGTAAGATGACCTAACCTACTAACTATTCAACCCTATACTCAAACACCTGAGAGGAATACTTCTCATCAAAGGAGGGGATGACTGCCCCACCCTGAACAAAAAGTAGCCTATCAAGCATGCTACTGTCACTAAAATAGAACGTGTGCAAATGTGTGCTGAGCAGATACATGAAGCGTGTACACGCGGGCTGACCTTGTACAGGTCGCGTGTATGTCTAAATTCTAAGACAAAAATGAAAATAGGAAGTCCAACCCAGGAAGAGGCCTCTGGTATTGACAACCAGGGTCCTCTGAAGGCTTGGATGCTCTTTCTAACAGAAAATAAAAATAATCTAAGGAATAATAAGGCGAAAAAAGAAATCTGAGATAGGACTTTCAACCAACAAGACTCAAACAGGATTCCAGAAAACCACCTGAGAATGTATAATTCTAACAGGGAAGAGGAGGATTGCCTCTAAATCTCTTTGAACTCCTATACACTACTGCTATCTCTACAGCTAGCATTCACACGTGGGCTGTAAGAGGATAGGGTGCAGGTACATGCGTGCAGGCCTTCTACAGACCGCATGTACCTCTATTTGTCCCGACAACTACTGTCAAGCAAAAGTCATGGAAAATTGGTATGAAGAACCAGGCTCCCTGCTAGCTCAGACCTTACAAAAAAAGACAGGCAAAGAAAAACAAAAAAAACCTAATCTTTAAACTACCCAAAAACTTTAAATAAATCCAAAAACCCTAAATATTATTCTCCCCAGTATGGTCGCCAATTCTGTTGTTGGGAAAAACACCCTACGGACTAGCAAACTAGGGTCAGACTTGCATGCAGATTTTGACCAAAAAGAAACTACTTTTTAACCTACAACCCCAGATTTAAACCCCTCTTTCACGGTAAATGCATGGAAAAGGACCACAAACCTTATTACTGGCATTCGATGTAGATCCTCCATTGCGCTTTGACCACTTGCTTGCGCTGCTCCTTCCACAGATGACCTGCAATCAAGACAAATAACAACTATGCATGCATGCTACTTCTCTACTCAAGGGTTAGAAATCAAGCATAAATTAACTAAACCATAAACAATTCATGCATTGGGATGAGAAAAGTATTATTTTTATTACTGAAAGTGAATCAACTTACAAACAAAGATGAGACCGGCCACCGCTCCTTGAACCTGATCCTGGGCTCCTCTTCTTCTGTCCTTCAACTGCTTTGTGTTAAATCTCCTTTGGCATGAGGAAAGGCTAAAGGTTTTGGACAATGGATTACATAAATGGGCAGAGTTTCTTTGCTATAGTTTTTCCTCCTCCAAATGGTACCCCTACCCCTTCTTTTATAGGCTAGAAGGAGCTAGGGTTTTGGATGAACCCTCGGCCATGCATGGATGGGAGTTTGAGTTAACTGACCCATATATTTTTGTTCCATCGACAACTTTCCTTTTTTCGTGCTTTGTTAGGTACATGTGGGCTGTAGTGAGCCATCCAGTGTGCACACGTGTGTAGTAATGGGTTAGGGCGCGTGGGCCTTGACACAAGAGGATTTCTAAAGAGTTGTTTAGTAGATGTTTTGGCAATGAAGGGATATGAGTTGGCCTGATGCCAGGTAAGCATGTGTGGTGAAATTTAGGGTTATAACACTTAGCGGTGGCGGGGGTGGCTCAAGATTAACTGATGGTAGGCCAAGAATCCTTTGTAACCATTGGAGCTCCTGATCCTCCACGGTGTGAGAAGATTAATGACACACTAGGGATTTCTATTAACGTTAAAGACCATCACACACTAGAAAAGGATCCTATGAGACAAGACAAGAATATCACTAACTAGTAGGAAGAATAGTTACACCAGCCAACACTAGAGCAACTTACTGGTGCAAGTGAAATTCGAATACGGAAGCACCCTCCAGGTATACTCTACAAAGCGTGGCCCGATGTCTTCCCTAGGTACTGCGGTATCGAAATCAAACCCAAAACCTATCAAGGGTATCGAAATCAAGTGTTCTGAAAGATGACTGAGGACCTTGAATGGATTTGAGATCCATGAAGCTCCATGGCAAATGTGATCACCAGAATCCTAAGATAAGCCCTCTATATGTGTTCCCCACTATGCTTGGTCCAGCTTTGGAGGGGTTATCTCCGCTACCTTTCTGCACGCAACCTCATGTTTAGCCCCTGTGTTAGAGGGGGGTCCCAGATAACTTTCATGGTTACTGGACTTTCAAGCACTCCCTAGCATAGAATCTTATGTTTGTTTTTGTAGCCTTGAAGAGTTTCCTCTCCAATCCTAAATCAAGGCTCTAGCCTAGACTAAATTGATGGCCTACAAACACAAGTCTAATAAATTTTAATTAAACGTTAATTTTAGTGGTTTTCTTAAGTCAAAAGGAACAGAAGTGAAACTAGTGATTTTCTTTAAGAGATGAAAGATAAGAGCATAAGATGAAACTGAAAACAAAACTACTCCTTCTTCACAAATAAAGATTTTCCAATTTAAACTATTTAACCAAACTTTTTCGTAACTACTTTTCTCATATCTTTGAAAGGAAAAACTTAAAACCAGATTTCGCTCGACTACGAGATACTTAATTTCCTAATAATTCAAATAAAGAACTTAAGAAAACTTTATTTTTCCTTGATAAATAAAGCAACTAACTTGAACTACTTTTACCAAACAAAGAAATGTTTTTTTTTTATTGTTTTATGCTTCAAAATGAGAAATTTGAAAATGAATTATTTTCTCTTCTTCTAAGGAAAAAAAGGGAAAAATGACGACAAGTCAAGACCAATAAATGAATTCTAGCCTGTCAGAGATTGTAGGGAGTCACTGACAATACCAAGTAGGCAGATCAGAACAAACTCACAAACTTGTCTAAAACCCCTAATAAAGAAAACACAAGAAATCTTTGATAAAAAGAAAGCTATGATGAGGTCAGACCTAGTCTACAGACTGCTATAACAGAGACCAGGGATAGATCAAGAAAACCCTTGAGAAGTTTGAATTCTAACAGGGAAGAGGATGACTACCTCTTCTTTAAAAAATATTTTCTCAACACAGGCACGCTACTGACACTTCAACATCCTACATATGTACGCGGGTTGTCCAAAGGCAGTGTGCTTATGTACACATTCAGACCCACTACAGGCCGCGTACACCCCAGTAATTTCTCAAAAAAATTAAAACCAACAGTTAAGTAAAGGCAGGGAGGACTGGTAGGGAAGACCGGAATCCCTTAAAGACACAAAAACTTACAAAAACTCAAAAAAACAGTAAATAAACTGATTCAAGCACCCAAAATGAATATCCCCAAAATACCCTAGAGGTGTCCCCAGTATGGTCGCCAATTCTGCTATAGCGAGAAAACCCCTCTACGGACTACACCAGGGTTCTAAATTGAAGGCATATCTAACTGTCTAAAGTCTCCTACTTTTAACAACTATCCCTTCATTACCCCACAATCATACATAAAAGACCAAGTATAGGGATCTGGTAGGTATACCTTAAACTCTGTGTTCGGTGTTGATCCCTTTGCGCTTAGTTGTTTCTCGACTGCAGATATCCTACCAAGGCCAACCTACATTCACCAAAATACAAACAATAAAATACAAGCATGCATTCCATATAAGGATTAGTGGGTTAGACATCATAACAAAAATGTAAACAAATCATTAAGATTTAAGACATCATTTGGCGGGACGGAAAAAATATTTCTTTATATTAATCTCACAAAAGTTGTTTACAATATGAGACCGACAACTGCTCCTCGAACTCATTCCTGGGCTCCCGTTCACCATGCACCAACTGCTTCCACATCTTATTCTCCTCTTCAATTCTCTCCATGGAAATGACAAAGGCTTGAAATGGAGGAAAAAGGAATTCTAGGTCAAACTCACAACGTGGTTGTAAAATATTGGGGCAAAGGGGGAATACTAAAATGGGGAAAGTTTCTATGCTCTCTTCTTTCTCTAGAATGGGACCCAAACACCTTATTTTATAGGACAAAAAGATAGTAACGGTTGGGGTGATTGGCTATGGGTGGTCAACTGGTTAGGTAACGGCTCGAAAACCCGTATTCCTTTGCAATTTTCATTTTTTGTGCTTTTTGTGAGTGTACGGGGGTTGTAGTGGTGCACCAAGCATGTGTACGTGGGAAGTAGTGGTGCAGGGTGCATACACCTTAAAAAAAAGGGTTTTTTATAATATTTTTTCAGTGATGGCTTGGCAAAGATAGCAAGTAAGATGGCATGATGCCAGATATGCATGTTTGGTGCAATTTAGGGTTATAAAAATGGGGCGGAGTAATCATGCACTTGATATTATAAATATATTTCACATGGAGGATTGTAGGCCTATGTCAACACCCATTATTACCAACTAGAATAATCTCAATGATTTTGAGTCCAAGTTGGTTGATCCCATGATATATCATCTTTTGATAGGCTCATTGATGTATTTGGTCAACACAAGGATGGATAGTTTTTTTTGTTGTCAACATTCTCAGTCAATTTATGATGGAGCCTAGGAGAGTGCATTGGGTGTTAGAAAAACATGTTCTTATATATCTACAAGGCATACTGGGTTATGGTTTGGACTATGTGAGAGGGGATGGAGTTAGTTTGATAGGCTACATAGACTCAAATTGGGTAGGATGTGTTGTTGACAGGAAAAGTACTTTAGGGTGTTGTTTTGGATTGGGTTCGGTAATTGTGTCATGGTTCATTCAAAAGAAAAATTCATTGGCACTGAGTTCTATTGAGGCTAAGTACATGTCATCTATTCAGGACAGATGTGAGGCCATATGGATTCACAAGTTGTTGGTTAGTTTATTTGGTCAACAATTGATACCTACTGTGATTTACTGTGATAATCATAGTTTCATAAAACTCTCAAAGAATGTAGTTTTTCATGATAGGTCAAAACACATTGAGATCAGATACCACTTTATCTGAGACTATGTTCAGAGAGGGTAGTTTAGCTTCAGTAAATATCCATCGATGATAATATAGATAACATTCTCATGAAGTATTTGGGGAGAGGAAAGTTTGTATACTTCAGAGATAAGTTGGGAGTCATGAGTAACACCTTCCTTGGTAAGAGGGATTGTTAAAAGGTTGTACATTGGACAAGTGTTTCCCACATACGCTTGGTGTCTAGCATGTGGGGAAATATCTAAAAGTGACCCTAAGACATTAAACTTATGAGATATAAAGTTAAGTTGAATTTTTGGAGCATATTAAATGAAAATATGACTTAAGTGACTTAAGTTGTGATAAAGTGACTTTTAATCACAAACGTAGATCTAGATGGCCTAGGATTTAATCTCATCCATTAGTTCTTAGGTTTAATTCATTTTCATAAAGCTGAAAAAAAAGGGAGACTAGGGATTGAGGTGCCCCACTTAGTCATTCATGAGCATTGAATGAGGAGAGAGAGCAAGAGAGAAAGATGAGAAGTGAAGAATACTTTGCAATAGAGTTTGCATGAATTCCAATGAGAGGAAGAGAATGAAAATTGAGGAGAGATATTTAGTATTTAATGAGGTCATATTGTACAGATTTATGAGCGGTACGTGCAATAAATATTCAGCAAAAAAATCAAGGAACATGTTGGCATGATTTTTGAGGCATTTATTGTGCATATGTACAATAGATTTATGCATAGAAATTGAGGGAGTTTGCAGGCATGGTTTGCTAGATAGTATGTAAAACATGTAGGCACATAAATTGATGTGTTTAATTGTAGAGTCCATATGGGACATTTGGGCACATATTTCGAGGAGTTTAGAATATATTTTGAGGAGGTTTCTTGGCACGGTATTTTAGATAAGTTGCTAAATTTATTTGATAAAATATTTTTTTTGTAAAAATCATTTTCTCTGATATCAAGTGTTGGCCCTTGGTTATGAAAGGAAATGGATAACAATGAAGAAAAGGTAAAAAGTGAACTTCATGGGAGACACAATGACTTTCACTGGGTCGAAGTGAGCAAAAGAGAAGAAAACATGGAGCGAAGTGCAGAAAAGCAAGCCATTGGATGAGGAGATCGAGGATGACTGATCAGTAAGAAATATGGACTGAGGAAGACTGAGGAAGTGGAAAAATCCACCATTGGATGCTTTGGAGCACTGCACGAGAAGGAAGGAAAGACAGGTTGGCGAAGTCCAAAAAAAGTGGATCAAGTTGACCTAGGATCTTAGACACCTAGGGTTTTTGTAATTAGGGTTTTGACACCTAGGTTTCAGCCTATGGTTGTCGCTAAGGTATTGTAATGTATAAATAAAGGTAAAGAGGACCTGGGTCGGGGGGGATATGATATTGATATTGATTTATCTCTATTGTTGTGGTGAGAAGTCATTGTATTTTGAGAGAAGTTCTGAAGCCTTCTGGTATTGTAAGATCTTCAGCTGGGTGCAAAGATCAGATCCTCTAGCTCCGTGCATAGGAGGGGGGTGAGAAAGACAAAAGGAGAGAGAGGATTTGTTATCCAAGAGTGAAGATTAGAACTATAAGATTTATCTTAATATATCATAAGCACAGTTCTGTGGACATATCCCTAGAGAGAGGGTGAACCACGTACATCTTGTTTTGTGTTAGTGATTAATGCTTTGATATCTGCCATTATTTTACTATTATTTGCATTACTATGTTAGATCAAGATCTATAGTTGTGTAGAGTAGGTTTCACTAGTAAATGATATATGAATATTGTGATTGTTGTTATACGAGATCCCCTTGATATTCCTCTGGTTGTAGACATCTTTGTCCTGCAACCCCCTCATCGTTGCTTCAGGTAAGACTGCATCTTCTTCGTAGGTGTTGCCAAAAGAGCCAGTAGCTATGGCTTGTTGGTGTGATCTTGGAGTGAACCCTAGGTCTTCCCCTGTGCCAACAAATGGTTCCATTGCCAAGACTGAAATATTTTTAAGGAAATGTCAAGGTGGTTCCCATTTAAGACAAAAATTCAGAAGTGTATAGAGGATCAAGAGAAGGAATTTGATGAAGCCCAGAACAAGAACCCTAAACTGAGTATTGAAGATTGGCTACAAAGATACATCTTCACTGACATTCACGAGATCTTCTTTGGAGGAATCCATCAGGAGCTACATGAGTGGTTGGATAGGTTAGCTGACACACAGTTTGAGATCAGATCTAGACCTCCTATGGTTTGGACACCAATGTTGTATCCAGAGCAGTAGATCATTGGTTTGATAGTACCATTGGAGGGTATATCACCGAATTTGTTGTTGACGGAACAAAATCGTATATCCAAGCCGAGAGATAATTTTTCAAAGGACCTAGAGGAAAATCTTTGCACTTTCTGAAGCTAAGAATCAATATTCTCTTGCATGAAAACCACATCTTGAAGATATAGTAGATTAGTCAAACCATAAAAGGATAATGTTCAAGATCTCAGACAACGACAGTGACTCATAAGTAGGACATACGCGCAGTGGAAAAGTATTTTGAGGGGTTCACATTGATAACTTGTTTAAGAAAAACTACGAAGAATATGGTTTCTACAACGTAGAAGAGGTAGATCTAACCGACGATTAGCATCCAGAGCCCACTAGAACAAAAGAAGGGGAAGCTGAAGAACTACGCCAAAGTGATCCAGAAAATTCAGGAACTGTGTGAACTACTGAAGTAAGTAACACTAATCCTCTTATTGTCCCAAGAGTACTTAGTAGTCAGAGTATTCATAACCACCAGAATCTTCAAAGTACTGTTACTATTAGCTCAGCATCTACTCGGACAAGAAGCATAGTCAGCTCTATGGAAGATGAAATAAGACTCCCTATCTTTAGAGGAGGTGGATCTAAAGATCTAGATCAACATTGGCTTCTGTGTGAAGCTGTATGGAAAATTAAAAGTATCACCAATGAAGCCATCAAGAGAACCCAGTTCAACACTACACTAAGGGACCACACACTGATATGGTACATGAAACTTGTCCAAGGTCTAGCACAGCCTAAGCCCCTGAATGAGATAAAGAATGCATTGATTACAGAGTTTAAGAAACTTAAGTCAGAGTCACAATGTATTACATAACTAAAAGAGATTAAAGAAAGGGTAGCATAACCTATTTGGGAGTTCGACCAGAGATTCAAGACCCTGACAGGTCGATTAACTTTTCAGATCCCTGATGAATAGAACAAAGAATGGTTCATCATTGTGTTGTTACCACACATAAGAGTCCTTCTGATGTAGCAAAATATTTCATCATAGGAAGAATCCTTGGAGATCGCCATGAATCTTGAATCAACACCGATGGGAGAATCTAGCTCAGGCATTAGCCAGATCATGAGCCAGCTAACTAGTTTGTCTTTACAGGTAGAGGATATKAAGAAAGATAAGGGAAAAGACAAAAGGGAAGATAGTTGGTGTGTAAGATGCAKATTTGAAGGCCATGGTAATGAACACTGTCCCTTATTTCATGAGAACTTGGCCTCAAGGGTGTCAATCCCATTGAAGTAAGTTAACCTACCCTGGTGTGATGTATACAGAAATAGGCATCGCCCAGGTTAGTGCTACTACATGTAGAAGTATGTTTAGAAAGCCACAAACTTGTATTGTACATTTTGTAAATTAGTGGGGCATGATGATCGATATTGTAGAGCTTATGATCTCATGCATGAAAGGTCGAGAGACATATACAAGATTCAAGATGAAGTACAACAAGAAGGAAACACTCTGCAGTATAACTCTTTGGGGAGAGGAAACTTCAATTATCATGGTGGATACAGAGGATGAGGACGAGGACGAGGTATGGGATGAGGCTGAGTACAAATAATATGTTACAACTGCATGCAACCGGGACATTTATCAAGGGATTGTCATAATCCTTGTACAACCTGTAGTTACTGTAACTCCTTTGAGCATGTCATAGAGGAATGCCCTGTGCTGCTAGCTAAACTTTAGGAAAGACGAGGACCTCAACAGAACCCACAAGTACAACTGATATATGTTGAACCTCGTGGAGAAGACCCTATATTCATTTTTATCACTCGAGGAGGTGCTGCTACAGGAGAAGACAAAGCATCCCAAGGAAATATTGAAAATGACCACGAAGTCAGGAAAGCTACAGAAAATACCCCAATGTTTGATGTTAAGAAGAAAAGAAAGATGTTCGAGGAGGAAAGAAAATATTTCAAAAGAGGTCAAGGATATTCATCACAGAGACAACCAGAAATCAAAGAATATGGCAAGCCTCAGGCGTTTGATCCATTTTCATTGCCAACAAAAGGGAAATAGGTAAGAAAACTCATGGAATTTTTGTGCACTTGTGTTAAGTTGATTCAAGATAAAGGCGTCGTACAAGAATTACAAGATTTAATCAAGAAATATGAGATAGGAAAGATAGACCCCTTACTGAATAGGGCAGTGCACCAAATTGGAAAAAGGAGACAGAAAAATAAACAATTACACTTGAATGCTCAGATATGAGAGTATGAGATAGACTATGTGGTCCTCGACCTAGGGTTGGAGGTCAATGTAATGACAAGTAGACTTGGGCACTGATGGGAAAAACCAAGATGATACATTCCCCTATCAATATTTGCATGGCTAATCAGAAAGATGTCAGCCCATTTGGACGATTAGAGCATGTCCCAGTGGACATCGATGGAGTAAGAACCTTTTCAGATTTTGAGGTACTTGAAATTGTTGATGATAACTTCCCTTACCCTACATTGCTAGGAATTGATTGGGCCTTCGACAATTCTACTGTTGTTGATCTAAAGAAAATATGCATGACATTTGAGAAATCTGGCCTTAGGGTCATTTCACCTTTAGATCCAGATGAGGATCCATGATATACAAATCCTATCAGGGATGAAGACCACACATTTGAACTGGAAAACATCTACAAATTAATAGCCAGACAACATGATTATATCAACCCTACAACTTACAGGAATATGAGTTGGTGAAGTGAAAACACATGTTCGTCTGACTCAGAAGAAACACTAGAGAATTAGTAGAACCAGATGTACGAAGTATCTACAAGAAAATGTGATAGGGTAACCAGAGAAGTTCACTAGATTGGCACAACAGTGAGTAATCTACCCACATTTTATGGGCTGAACCCTTTAGAGAACTTCTTATCATAATTTGAGACAAGTGTACCAACACAACAGAGGCTCTTGGAAATGGATGAGGCCATGAAATCCATACCAGGAAGATGGTGGGAAACGCACAAGGGAAACATCACAGACTGGACACAATGTCGAACTTTGATGACAACGCAGTTTTCAGCACAAGTAGGAAGCTGCGAAGTAAGATACAGAAGTCAAATTTGCCCAAAGGACCACGTACGTATCTACGAAGAGGCCTAGAGTGACGTTCCTAGAGAAAAATGGGTACACAGATTCTTCAATACGCTGGATACCACCCTGATTAACTGGTACCTTCAAGCAGAGTTGTGCCTCATCACTTCAAAATGGGAAGGTATGATCCAGAATTTTATAACCACCTTTTTGTTTGAAAGTGAATTTACTTCAATAGATTGAGCACTACAGATGGTGAGACAAAAATTATTTAAGGAGGCATATGGCCTCCCTTTGGATCAATAAGAGGATGAATGGACTGCGCCCCTTTAGAAATTGCAAATCTTCTACAACATTAATGTCTATGAAGACGATGATCCAAGGAAGGTGAATATCGCAGAAAGAGAAGGCCAGAGAGATGTGGAAGGACCAGGAGTTGAACTTCCATTCATTGGACAACCGATAAAGATAAATAAGGTCAATATTGGGATAGAGGAGACACCAAAGCTTTCCAATGTCAGAGATTACTGGGACACTGCTACCATTGACAAAATCACATAATTATTGCACGAGTATCAGGACTTGTTCTCGACCAAGTTCACTGATATGAAGGGCATCAAAGGACCTATGGGAGAGATGAGAATACCATTGAAACCATATGAAAAGATATTTAAGCAAATACCCTATAGACTGAACCCGAAATATAAAGAAAAAGTGAAGATTGAGCTCGACAGAATGTTGGAAGCAGGGATTATTGAACTTGTTGAGGAGTCATAGTGGATTAGCCCCATGGTAGTGAAAGATAAGAAGACGGGTGAGATTAGGATTTGTGTAGATCTCAGGAAGCTGAATGATGCTTGTCTACATGATCCTTTCCCTACACCATTCACAAACGAAGTGTTGGATAACGTGGGAGGCCAAGAAGTATATTCTTTTACAGATGGATTTTCAGGATACCATCAGATTTGCATCGCCAAGGAGGAATTCCATAACACTGCATTTTCCACAGAGTGGGGATCCTACCAATATATAGTAATTCCATTTGGATTGAATAATTCCCCAACCATATTTTCTAGGGTGGTGGTTGAAGCGTTCGAAGAATTTTGCCATAAGTTTTAAGAAGCATACTTTGATTACTAGACTGTTTTTAGTTTGTTGAAAACACATATTGACTGTCTAAGGCTAATGATGGATAAATGCAGGTAGTGTCAAATTGCTTTGAATTTGAATAAATGCATCTTCTTCTCACCATTTGGAGTATTATTAGGTCATATTGTATGCAAGCAAGGATTGTTGGTGAATCCATCCAAGATTGCAATTATAGTTGATTTGCCACCACCTACTTTAGTCAAACAACTACGCACTACTCTAGGACATACTGGCTATTACAGGAAATTTATCAAAGGATATGCTTAGATTACTGCACCAATGGAGAAGTTATTAAATAAAGACTGCCAGTTCGGTTGGATAGAAGAATGCCAGCAGAGATTCGACACACTGAAACAAAATATGGTAATTGTGCCTATTCTAGTCTTTCCAGACTGGAGCAAGGAATTTCATGTGCATGTTGATGCGTCTTCCATTGCATTAGGATTAGTACTGGCACAACCTGGAGAAGGGGACATTGATCATCCATTAACATTTTCCAACAGGAAGTTGCCCACAGCTGAAGTTAATTACACCACTAAACAAAGAGAGGGACTAGCCATGGTGTATGCGTTGCAAAAATTTCACCACTACTTGTTAGGAGGACACTTTAAAATGTTAATTGATCAGTCCATGCTGAAGTACCTAATCAACAAGCCAGTGTTGGGGGGGAAAATCTACAGATGGCTTCTTCTATTTCAAGAGTATGATTTTTAGATCATAGTTAAGCCAGGAAAAATGAACAAGGGCCTAGACCACCTATCGAGGTTGGAACATGGTGAAGAACCTACCAGTCTGGAGGATACATTACCGAATGCACAGCTGCTTGCCATTAGAAATATTAATGACCACTTCACAAACATAGTTCAGTTCCTATCAATAGGAATGGCTCTGAGTGAGTATACAATCTCCCAGAAAAAACAACTAGTGGTGTGCGCTGCAGATTTTCCACTAATAGTTTTTCATCTATATAAAATAGGACCTGATGAGATACTAAGAAGATGCATTATGGAAACAGAGCATTCGATGATCCTCACAAGATCTCATGAAGGCATTGCAGGAGGACATTACGCAGGGAAAGAAACTGCGCAGAAGGTTCTGCGAGTTGGCCTTTGGTGGCCTACGTTACACAGAGATGCTAAAGAATATACCAGAGCATGCATGTTGGATTACTGGGAGGGGGGGGGTGAATCAATAATAGCGTAATTATTATCCTTTTTCTTCAAATGTTATATCAATGTAGAATTATTATCCAATAATGAACAGTAAGAAATAAACAATCACACACATACACGGTACACCAATGTTTTACGTGGAAACCCAAATCGGAAGAAAACCACAGAATGCTTTTTCTTATATGTCTTGAAGAATAACATTCATTGGAAGCACCAACATCCTTTGTTTTCCAGCTACAACTGGAAGGAGGCTCCAACCCCCTAATTTCTCAGGCTACAACGTGAGGGAAGATCCAACTACTGAATTCTCTCGCTACAACCAAAAGGAGGCTACAACCCCTAATGTTCTCCGGCTACAACCACCTGTCCCTGCCCCATCCTGCCACCCTGAAGTAGAAGTAGAATGATGGAACCACTGTCACACTATCACTGTGAGATATACTACTGTAAACCTGTACCAATAAATCTGAACCATGCATCAACCATGCATCAACCATGCATCAACCTGTACCTCAACCTATAATCAACCTGTACCATAAACAAGTGCTTCAACCATGTACCAACTTGTAATCAACCTGTACCATAAATAAGTGCATCCAACCATGTACCAAGTATGTACCAATCATGTGTCAACTACTCATCAACTATGACTCATCAATATGTACCAACATCGTCAACTATACACCTCATGTATGTGCCAACTCATCAACTACTTGTCTCAACCATGTACTCAACATGTACCTCAACCAAAAGCCCTCATCAATTTCATCATCCAAATCTGATTTGTAGCTCTGTAATAGACCTAGTGTATATTATCACATTCCTATAAACATTCCTTAACTTTAAAAACAAGAGACTAGCATTTTCATCAAACTTTTCTTTAGTCTCACATGCCTAGTTTTGGATTAGTCAAAAACCTTGACTTGAAGTAATCATAACTTTGAACCTGTAATGTATAAATATCTGAAACTGATATACAATGTTCTTTAGTGTGTTTTATGCAATTCCTCCAAGTGTCACTACTTGGAACCTCTCAGAAAAGGATTTATAGCAAAGATGGAATACCTTGCTAAATTCTGTCTTATTCTAGAGAGCGACATTGTAGAGCATGCCCCGCACAAAATTTTGATGAATTGATCTGAAAATATTACACAAAATACTAAATAATGTACCCTAACCAAAACATTTGGTCTCACTGAATTTGGATCTATTATGAAGAAGTTATGATGTTTTTACCTGAAACACCTGATTTTGACTAGTTTCAGGATTGGCCACAAACCCTATTTTCCACGTAGTGTAACTCCAAAAATACAATGACCCACAAGATGAATATTTTACCATATATACTTGGATATGTTTTCTCACTTTCATATAAATTTCAATATCTGAATCATTATAGGAAAAAATGTATAGCGAAAATGGTGAGATGACCTGTAAATAACATACCTTAGAAAGCACCATCAAAAGAATTTATCCTTCCTTGCATTTCGGCCTTCTTTTCTTCACTTCCCTCAGAATTTTAGCTTAGATATAATTTGGTTACTTCAGACAAAAATAGATATTCAATATGCTCAAGTGTGTTTCAAATGAGAGAGGCTTGCCTCTTATTTATACTCTCCAAGTAGCTTCCTTAAAAACATCTTCTAGGTCACTTGGCCCACTTTCCTTATTTTAGGGTTGGGTCCACTTCTGATTTCTCCATTAAACTTATTATTGAAATAATTTATTTTTTATTCACTTTGAATTATAATACACTCATCACTTCACTTTATTATTTACCTTTTAAAATCTCTTAAACCACTTTGACTACTTTGACATTTTGGGTCTTCTAGATGACATATGAGGGTCATCCAACTTCGTAAGGCCATAACTCTCAAACCGTGAGGAGTTATGTGACATTATACATACCACCCAAAATGGCATGACATGTACTATCCATATAGAATAGAATTATCTGAAAATATATCATAACTCATACCGTTACTCATCAAACAAACTTGGGTCCATTACCTAAACCTGGGGTCTCCAACTTCTCATGGCCGTAACTCTCTAACCATGAGGAATTATGTGACATTCCACATGCCACCGGAAATGACATGACAAGAACTATCCATCTAGGATAATTTCCTTAACAAATTCACTTTTATTCATCTCATTATTCCACAATTAAGCATGGGTTCTCTTACTCCACAAAGCGTCTTCTTGTGAGGGCTTTCACCATAAGGGGACCACTTTGGAGTTCATCCATATTTACTTCTTATCAACCATGAAAAAATAATAATGAGTCATATTTACATCAAACAATATTGGGTACATTACCTAAACCTTTGTTCTACGGGGATTTGTTCAAGGGTTGACTTCAATGACAACCATCCTTAATCAACAATCTCCCCCTTTGGCATTGATGGCAACACTCTGATGCAATACTGAAATCATATCACTCATGCTCCCCCTAGAACCATGCCTTTGTCCTCTGCATCTGATAAATCTTCTCCCCTTGGAACCATGCCTCTGTCCTCCACATCTAATAAATCTGCTCCCCCTGGAACCATGCCTTTGTCCTCTACATCTGATAAATCTCTCCCCCTTTGTCATCAATGGCAAAGGTATCTTTCCATCCGGGGTTGCTCCCTCTAAAAGACTGTCCTCTTATGGTGCTTCCTCGTGTACATCTAAGACATATAAGATAAGAATTCAAAAAGAATTTAAAAAGCATTCATTTTTGGAGTAGAAATAACTCCAAGTCTTTGGCAAAAATATTCAAAGGCTTCTCATGCAAGTGGTTTTGTAAAGATGTCTTCAACTTGTTCTTTTCTGCCCACATACTCAAATATGATGTTGTTTTCTACAACCTATTCCTGTCGAAAGTGATACTTGATTGGAATGTGCTTCATCTTGGAGTGCATCACCGGGTTTTTTAAGATATTGATGGCACTGGTATTATCACAATATATTGGAATGGGCTCATCATACTCAACCTGTATATCTGTCAAAGTTTGTTTCATCCAAATAACCTGTGTACAACATGTTGCTACTGCAATATACTCTACCTCGACTGTAGATAGAGATATCGATGATTGTTTCTTTCTTAGCCATGATACCAAACACTCACCTAAGTAGAAAATTGCTCCACTGGTGCTTCCGGTCATCAATATAACCTGCCCAATCTGCATCTATGTAGGCAATAATTGATAGATCTTTTCCTTTTGGATACCATAATCCAAACTCTTATGTTCCTTTGAGATATCTGAAGATCCTCTTTACTGCCAATACATGTGATTCCTTTGGTGTTGCTTGAAATCGTGCCACCTGTCCAACTACCTACATTACATCTAGTCTGGATGTTGTCACATATAGTAGGCTGCCAATCATTGACCTATATTGCCTCTTATCTGTAGACTTTGAATCATCATCTTTGCTCAACTTACAACTGGTTTTCATGGGAGTGATAACTGGTTTGCAATCTTCCATTTCAAACCTCTTTAGCATTTCTTTGATATACTTGGTTTGAGAAATAAAAATTCCTTGGTTTCTTTGACGTATCTGAAGTCCCAAAAAGAAGGATAGTTCTCCAAGCAACAACATTTCAAATTCATTATGCATGTCTTTTGCAAATTTATGGCTTAACCTGTCATCATCACTACCAAAAATAATATCATCAGCATAAACTTCAATTAATAAAATATTACCTTGACTTACCTTGATGCAGAGGTTATTGTCTGCACTTCCTTTTCTAAACCCTGCTTGCTACAGATACTTATCCAGTCTAGAGTACCATGCTCTAGGAGCCTATTTTAGACCATACAAGGCCTTCTTTAATATACACACATAGTATGTGTTCTCTGACAATTGAAATCTTTCTAGTTGTTCAATGTAGAATTCTTCTTCAAGTTCCCCATTCAGAAAAGATGATTTTACATCCATCTGATATACTTTAACATTTTTGGAGCATGCATAAGCTAAAATAAAATGGATTGCTTCCATTCTAGAAACTGGGGAAAATGTCTCTTGAAAGTCGATTCCTTCAATCTATGCATATCCTTTACCTACCAATCTAGCTTTGTTCCTTGTAACCTACCCATATTCATTCAATTTATTCCTGAAAACCCATTTTGTGCTGATCATATTCTTATTCTTTGGTCTTGGAACCAATTCCCAAGTGTGATTTTTCTCTATTTGATCCAATTCTTCATCCATGGCCTTATTCCAAAATTCATCCTTGTTGGCTTCTTCAAAATAGTTTGGTTCAATTGTAGATAAGAGGGCTAGGTGTGTTTGTTCTAGTGAATGGATTTTTCTTCTAGTCTCAACTCCTGCATATTTGTTTCCAATAATCTGATCTAAAGGATGATTCTTTTGAACTCGTTTGCTAGGTGTATCTGGAGATACTTGTTGAACTTGCTCTTCTACTTCTGTCAGATTCTCTTCATCTTCATCTTCCTCTTCTTCTTCTTTTTCATCTTCTTCTTCAAAAAGTTGTTCCATTGATTTGTTTTCTTCTTTCTTTGATTCTGGTCTACCTATTTCATCAATTCTTACGTTGATGCTTTTCACAACTTTGTTTAATATTAGATTGTAACACTTGTATGCTTTCCTTGTACTTGAGTAACCAACAAGTATTTCCTTTTCCACAAGAGAGTCAAACTTTCCCATTCTGGCATCTTCTCTTTTGATGTAGCATTTGCTTCCAAAAACTCTGAAGTGCTTCACATTTGCTAGTCTTCCTTTCCATACCTCGTAGGGAGTTTTATCAGTGTTATTTCTAAGCATCACTTTGTTTTGAATGTGAAATGTTGTATGCACTTCCTGTGTCCAAAAAATATCTGTCAACTTTGAATCCATTATCATTGTTTGAGCCATTTCTTATATTCTCATGTTCTTTCTTTCAACAATTCCATTATGTTGAGGTGTCCTAGCGACGAAGAATTGCCTTTTTATTCCATGATTGTTGCAGTAGTCCATAAATTCCTTTGAGGTGAATTCTCCTCCATTATTCGATCTTAAGCATTTGATTCTTGAATCCATCTCATTTTCAACCATTTCTTTGTAGATATTGAAATTTTCAAAAGATTTTGATTTGTTCTTGAGAAAGCAAACTGTAGTCATTCTTATATAATCATCAACTAATAACATAAAGTATCTCTCACATTTTAAGCGTTTCGTTGTAGTTGGTCCAACTAGATCAGTATGCACAATTTCCAGTTGTTTTGTTGTTGAATATTCCTTTGATTTGAACCTGGTCTTTGTTTGTTTTCCTTGTTGGCAATGCCTACACAAAGTGTTGGTTGGTTTCATGATCTGGGGCATTTCTTTGACTGCTTCTTTTTTGCTGACTTTGACAAGGTTATCAAAATGTATGTGACCCATTATTCTGTGCCATAGCCAACTTTCATCTTCCTTTCCTAGACAACACTTTTCATTTCAAATTTCTCTTAACACATATATGTTGCTTGAAGTTCTTGCAGCTGTAGTGACCAATTTCCCTGAACCTCCTTTTATTATCTCACACTTCTGTGAATCGAAAGTAACTTTATGGCCTTGGTCACGCATTTGACTCACACTTAAAAGATTATGTTTCATATCTTCTACTAGTAGAACATTTTCTTCCTTTTCATTCTTGTTCCCAATTCAGACTGTGCCTTTTCCAATGATTTTGGATGAATCATCATTTCCAAAGGAGACTGATCCATCTCTTTCCTTTTGTAATGTAAGAAACTTGTCTCTATCACCTGTCAGGTGTTTTGAACATCCATTGTCAACATACCAACCACGTTTCTTCTGTTTAGCTTGTAGAGAGACTGTGCATTCTTCATTTCTATACTGATCTTGCTTTCTTATCCATGTCATTTTCTGAGGTTCTTGTTTGTGACTCTATTGAGGTTCTTTAGGAGGGACTACCATTCTACAATTTTTGGCCATGTGTCCAAAATTGTTACATTTGTAACATTCCACTTCAGTGCTCAAAGATTCAAACTTGTTGTAACTTCTTCTTTGTGTTTCAGTAGGTATTCTTGAATAACCCCTTTGTGTATGGCTCTCAAAGTAGTTATTGTTCCTGTTGTTAGCTCTGCAATTTATAGCTTTATGTCCAAAATTATTACATGCATAACATAAACCAAAAAATATAGTTTGATACCTGGTAGTTGAAGATCTTATGAAAGGAGGCGCTCTTATGAATCCTTCTTCTTCTTGAGGCCTGTCTATCTGTTGTTGATTCTAAAATCTGAATCTTCTCGATGGAGGAGTGTCCCTGTAATCTTCCTTGTATATATTTTTATCCCCTTTGATTGTTTCTACATAACATTTTGGATTTGTTTCTTGCTCTGTTGTTTTGGAGCTTCATCCCTTTTCTGTCTGATTGTATCCAAGTCCGGACTTGTCAAGATAAGATTTTTGACTGCTGATAATGTCATCTGGAACTTTTGAGCTATTCTGCATATTTTTCTTTTGAATATCCTTTCTTAGTGTGACAATCTCTACTTCGAGGTTTACAATGATCATGTCCTTTCCTTCTAGATTTTCTTTGAGTGTTTCTTCAATTCTTTTATCTTCTTCTATTTGAACCTTCAATTTTGTGATCATTTGTTCTAGTTCTTGAGTGTCTTTTTTCTTATCTAGTTCTTCTTGTAGTTTCTTGTTTTTCTTCTTTTTTCTTCTGATAACTTCTATGGAACTCATTAATTCTTCTTGAAAGTCAACTTCTGCCTCTTCAATTTATTCTTCATATGCTTCTTCATATTCTTCTTCGGAGTCTTATTTATCAGATTCTTCTATTGCCATGAATAGAACTCTCCCTGTTTCACTGTCACAAACTTTAACTTCATCTGATGATGAATTGTCTTCTTTGGTGCAAAAGTTTTTATTGAAAACATTCTTTGTAGTTATTTTACCTTTATATGTCTGTCTACCTTTTGAGTAACCTTCATCATTTCTCTTTTTCTTATGAGCACATTTGTTAGCAAAATGACCAATACCATCACAATTAAAACAAATTAAAGGAATCTTACCTCTGTACTTATCGTTGGTTCCCTTGTTCAGTCTTTTGACAAAGTTGGCCACTTCTTCATCATCTTCCGAGACGTCGTTGTTGCTTCTATATTCTTCTTGTTCCTTTTTCTTTTTCTTTGATCTTTTGGATGCTTTGAAGGTTGCTTCTTTTACATCTGAATTTTTCTGTTCAGTTCTCATCTCATATGCTATGAAGATTCCATTCAGTTCATCCATGCTTATTGATTTTAGATCCGATCTTTCTTCTAGTATTGATATCTTAGGGTTGAATCTCATAGGAAGAGATCTTAGTACCTTTTGAACAATTACAGATTCTTCGATTTCTTCTCCCAATCCTATGATTGCATTCACTATTACATCGACTCGTAAGAAGTAGGTTGCGATATCTTCATCTTCCTTCATTTTTAGTTGTTTGAACTGACCTCTGTAAGTTTGAAGCTTTGCTTCTTTGACTTTTGAATCTCCTTCATAAATATTTTGAAGCTTGTCCCAAATCTCTTTAGATGATTTACAATGTGCAACTTTGGTGAATACCATACCACTGAGACCATTCAAAAGTGAATTTATGGATTTGGAATTATTCTCACCAAGTTTCACTGCTTTGTCATTTGTTGGTGGAACTGCTGGTGCTATGTATCCATCTACAATTGATTTCCAAACTTGAAATCCCTGTGCCTGTATATATGTCTTCATCCTTATGCTCCAAAAAGCATACTTATGTCCATCAAACTGTGGTATTCCATTTTTATACGAGTTGGTACTCTCCATGATCTACCTTTCAGTGGTTAAACTTATTTCTGAAGGAACCTGCTCTGATACCAATTGTTGGATTACTTAGAGGGGGCGTGAATCAGTAATAGCATAATTATAATTTTTTTTCTTCAAATGTTATATCAATGTAGAATTATTATCCAATAATGAACAATAAGAAATAAACAATCACACACATACACAGTACACCAGTGTTTTACGTGGAAACCCAAATCGGGAGAAAACCACAGAATGCTTTTTCTTATATGTCTTTAAAAATTACATTCATTGGAAGCACCAACTTCCTTTGCTTTCCAGCTACAACTGGAAGGAGGCTCCAACCCCCTAGTTTCTCAGGCTACAACATAAAGGAAGCTCCAACTCCCGAATTCTCTGGCTACAACCAAAAGGATGCTACAACCCCCAATGTTCTCCGGCTACAATCGGAAGGTGGCTACAACCACTTGTCCTTGCCCCGTCCTGCCACCCTGAAGTAGAAGTAGAATGATCGAACCACTGTCACACTATCACTGTGAGATATACCACTGTAAATCTGTACCAATAAATCTGAACCATGCATCGACCTGTACCTCAACCTGTAATCAACATGTACCATAAACAAGTGCTTCAACCATGTACCAACCTATAATCAACATGTACCATAAACAAGTGCATCCCACCATGTACCAAGTTATGTACCAATATCATCAACTATACACCTCATGTATGTGCCAATTCATCAACTATACACCTCATGTATGTGTCAACTCATCAACTACTTGTCTTAACCATGTACTCAACATGTACCTCAACCAAAATCCCTCATCAATTTCATCATCCAAATCTGATTTGTATCTCTGTAATAGACCTGGTGTATATGATCACAATCCTGCAAACCTTCCTTAACTTTAAAAACAAGAGACTAGCATTTTCATCAAACTTTTATTTAGTCCCACATGCCTAGTTTTGGATTAGTCAACAACCCTAACTTGAAGTAATCATAAATTTGAACCTATAATGTATAAAGATATGAAAATTATACACAATGTTCTTCATTGTGCTTTATGAAATTCCTCCAAGTTTCACTACTTGGAACCTCTCATAAAAAGAGTTATACCAAAAATGGCATACCTTGCTGAATTCTGGCTTATTCTAGAGAGCGACCTTGTAGATCGTTCCTTGAAAAAATTAGTTGCTGAATTGATCTGAAACTATTACATACAATACTATAGACTGTACCATAACCAACACATTTGGTCTCACTAAATTTGGATCTATTATGAAGAAGTTATGACGTTTTTACCCAAAATAGATGATTTTGACTAGTTTCAGGACTGGCCACAAACCCTATTTTCCACGGAGTGTAACTCCCAAATGCAATGACACACAAGATGAATTTTTTACCATAGATACTTGGATATATTTTCTCACTTGCATAGTAATTTCAGGATCTGAATCATTATAGAAAATAAGTTATAGTGAAAATGGTGAGATGACCTGTAAATAACATACCTTAGAAAGCACCATCAAAAATTTTTATCCTTCCTTTCATTTCGGCCTTATTTTCTTCACTTTCCTCATAATTTCAGCTTAGATATGATTTGGTTACCTGAGACACATATAGATATTCAATATTCTCAAGTGTGGTTCAAATGAGAGAGCCTTGCCTCTTATTTATACTCTCCAAGTAGCTTCCTTAAAAATATCTTCTAGGTCACTTGGCCCACTTTCCCTATTTTAGGGTTGGGTCCACTTCTAATTTCTCCATTAAATTTATTATTGAAATAATTTATTTTTTATTCACTTTGAATTATAATACACTCATCACTTCACTTTATTATTTACCTTTTAAAATCTCTTAAACCACTTTGACTACTTTGACATTTTGGGGCTTCTAGATGACATATGAGGGTCATCCAACTTCGTAAGGCCATAACTCTCAAACTGTGAGGAGTTATGTGATGTTATACATACCACCAGAAATGGCATGACATGTAATATCCATATAAAATATCATTATCTTAAAATATATCATAACTCATACCGTTACCCATCAAACAAACTTGGGTCCATTACCCAAACCTGGGGTCTCCAACTTCTCATGGCCATAACTCTCTAACCGTGAGGAATTATGTGATGTTCCACATACCACCAAAAATGACATGAAAAGAACTATCCATATAGGATATTTTCCCTAACAAATTCACTTTCCTTCATCTCATTAATCCAGAATTAAGCATGGGTTCTCTTACTCCACAAAGCATCTTTCGGTGAGGGATTTCACCATAAGGGGACCACTTTGGAGTTCATCCATATTTACTTCTTATCAACCATGAAAAAAAAATAACGAGTCATATTTACATAAAACAATATTGGTTCCATTACCTAAACCTTTGTGCTACGGTGCTTTCTTCAAGGTTTGACATCAATGACAACCAACCTTAATCAACAATGCAATGTATGCCAGCAAGTTGGAAAACCATCTCGAAGAGATGAGATGCTATCAGCACCACATATGACCCTGTAGGAATCTGAAAAATAGGCCATTGACTTTGTGGGGCCTATAAACCCATCAGGAAAGCACACAGGAGCAAGGTATATTATCATTGTGACAGAATACTTGACTAGATGGGCCGAAGCAAGAGTAGTCAAGGACTGTAGTGAAACTACATTTGTGCGTTTTATATTTGATGACATAATAACCAGGTTTGGATGCCCTAAGGTCCTTATGAGTGATCAAGGTACACACTTCATCAATAAGAAAGTTGCAGTCGTGACTGAAAAATTTGCAATCCACCATCAGAAGAGTACATCTTACCATCCACAGCAAACAGAATGGTTGAATCATTCAACAATATCTTGGAGACAACATTGAAAAAGATTTGCAAAATGAACAGGGATGACTGGGATTTAAGAGTACCAGCAGCACTCTAGGCTTATAGAACCACTTGCAATAAATTAACAACATAAACCCCTTTCAAGTTGGTTTATGGTCTTGATGCTTTTGTCTCGATGGAGTACTTGGTACTGAGATTAAGAATTGTTGCATTTATAGAAATGGATGATACTGGCATTATTCATGAGAGGCTAGCATAGTTAGTCAAACTAGAAGAAGACAGATTCATTGCAGGCTTCCATCAACAAGTTCAAAAGGAACAAGAAAAGGCCTACCACGGCAGGCACATCAAGAAAAAGATATTCAGGCAAGGTGATTTGGTACCAGTATATGACAGTAAGTTTATCAAACACCCTGGGAAGCTTAGAATGCATTGGCTTGGACCATATGATATTTCCTACGTCACAAAAGGAGGAGTTGTGCAGCTGAATATGTTGAATGGAGAATGGAAAGAAGGATTGGTGAATGGGAGTCAACTGAAGTTGTACTATGACAACCATCTACCTCACAAATCTAGGTAAAAGCATGGGGAAAAGGGTTTAGGTACCAGGTGTAGTTGAAACTGGGTACCAAACATAGAAAATACAGTCTGCACAAGGACAGGAAGGAGGCATAAAGTAGAAAGAAAAGGCTACACTGCACAGTCCAAAGTCAAAGTAAAACAAAAGGAGCATATCTGAAGTGCCTCGGGATGAGTCAT
Organism: Picea mariana; assembly: GCA_032191745.1. Classification (NCBI taxonomy): domain Eukaryota; kingdom Viridiplantae; phylum Streptophyta; class Pinopsida; order Pinales; family Pinaceae; genus Picea; species Picea mariana. Next base: position 51,108 of record JASDQU010815484.1, read on the forward strand.
AGGTGAGTTTTGGGGGCATGTTGGCCCTTGGTTATGAAAGGAAATGAATAACAAGGAAGAAAATGTAAAAAGAAAACTTCGCGGGAGACATAGTGACTGTCATTGGGTTGAGGTGAGCAAAAGAGAAGAAAAGATGGAACGAAGTGTGGAAAAGCAAGCCATTGGATGAGGATATCAAGGATGACAGATCAACAAGGAAGATGGACCAAGGATGACTCAGAAAGTGGAAAAATCCACCATTGGATGCTTTGGAGCACCGCACGAGAATGAAGGAAAGATAGGCTAGCGAAGTCTGAAAAATGTGGATCAAGTTGACCTAGGGTCTTAGACACCTAGGTTTTTTGTAATTAGGTTTTTGACACCTAGGTTTCGGCCTAAGGTTGTCGTTGACGTATTGTAATGTATAAATAAAGGTCAAGAGGACCTGGGTTGGGGGGGTATGATATTGTTATTGATTTAGCTCTATTGTTGTGGTGAGAAGTCATTGTATTGTGAGAGAGAAGTGATGAAGCCTTATGGTATTGTAAGATATTTAACTGGGTATGAAAATCAGATCCTGTAGCTGGGTACGCAAGAGGGGGGAGAGAAAGACAGAAGGAGAGAGAGGATCTGTTGGCCAAGAGTGCAGATCAGAACTGTAAGCTTTATCTTCATATATCATAAGAACAATTATGTGGACATAGCCCTAGAGAGAGGGTGAACCACGTTCATCTTGTGTTGTGTGAGTGATTAATGCTTTGATATCTGCCATTATTATACTGTTATTTTCATTACTATGTTAGATCAAGATCTATAGCTGTGCAGAGTAGATTTCACTGGTAAATGATATATGAATACCGTGATTGTTGTTATACGAGATCCCCTTGATATTCCCTTGGTTGTAGACATATTTGTCCTGCAACCCCCTCATCGTTGCTTCGGGTAAGACTACATCTACTTCACAGGTGTTGCTGAAAGGGCTAGTAGCTAGTTCTTGTTGGTGCACTCTTGGATTGAACCCTAGGTCTACCCCTGTGCCAACATCAAGAAATAATAAAAATATCCTTCTCTCACTAGTTTTCCCCTTCTGGGTTTTTCCATGGGATATTTGCCCAAAAATATCTAAGTTGTATTTTCTAGGTGTGAGCATTTACTTTTATTCTATATTGTTATAAAAGACTCATTGTGTTTCATGTTATACATTTATGTTTATGGTATTTACATTTTCAACAGAGAACAAGTTGTGGGTTAGGCATTAAACAATGAAAATTTATTGAGACTTGAAATCGGGTTGGGGTTTGAGAAATTTTATAGAAAATTCTTAACGTATGGACTCTCTGAGATATTTGTGCATAATCAACAATATTGAATTCCAATTGCACGTTTTCATGGCTTCACCTCTATGAGACTAGCTAGAGTATCTTTCTACATCTTTCTTATGTTTGTATATGATAACTCAAGAGATTTTCATTTCCATCTTCCTCGTGGTAAACCTTATTCATTGAGTAATCAAAACTTTGAATCCATTACCCAATGTAAAATACATTTCTATACAAAAATTTAAAATTATGAAGGTTTCCCATTCATTTTCATGAGTGTCACTTGTTGGTCTACAGTTCCATACTCCAGGAAATTTCAAAAGGAAAAGGGTTACAAGAATATTTGTCTTTCTGTTTCCCTTTGAATGCGGTGTCGATACTTATCCTGGTTTCAAAGATGGAACCTATTCAAATACTACCATACATTATCTATAACCCGATTTCAAAGAGATAAATTAGAAGAGTTACTAATGACAACCTTTATCTAATGAACATACTCAATCGAGAAAGAGCATTGATATTCAAGAAAAATGACCTCCTATAAAATTCTCATGGTTTGAATCCTATAAGATATTGATCAAAAAGAAATTGTTCTCAATAAGTTCTACTTCAAGGTAGACTTATTGATCATCACAGCTAGAGCCACCTACTTCTTGAAAGATAAATTCCACTAAATAGAGAAAGAATCAAGGTAGTTCACTCCACCTTTCTACCTAGATGTTGGCAACATGATACTGGTAAGATTCAAGATTTGACATAACATTTCCCAATAGGTAATGTTACTCATTTATTCGAAGCATTGTATTTTGGTTTAGTGTTCCATGTTGGCCTGGATATAAACTTCAGTTCTGATTTATGTCATGAGATCTCAACAAATGTGTTTTCTAGGAGAAAATTATCTTCATCAACCTTGTTGTTTTGTCAATTGTGCTAACTAGTTAGACATTTCTATTTAAAAATGGTTAAAAAGGAATGTTTTAGGCGTGTGTGAAAAAATCAACCATTGAAGAGTTAGCTCACTTGAAGAGGAAGACACATATTGAGAAAACAAAGACTTCAGAAAATTTGACATGATTAGAGGACATGTCACCTAGGAACCTTATTCACAAACCTATTTTAGGGATTATACTTTCAATTCTTCCACATGCTTGTTTTAAACCCATTCATTTATGAAATTTTTGGATAAAATCAATCTTGTGTCTTTAATGGTTTTCGCTTGTATGTACATGTGTCAAGTTGATATCCCATGCATGATTTGGAACTTTGATGAGATGATCATGTTATGTTGTATAATAATTTTCATAACTTGGAGAGATTCATAATTTAAGCACATATTTTTAATCCTTGGGATATCACAAGACTAGAGAAAACCAATTTGAGGAGTACCAAAGGAAGCTCTTTTCACTCCTTACTTATTGAAGGACAAAGACACAAAGATGATCCAACATGATTCATAAAATAGGATATGAGATGTAGTTCTCAGTCATCCTAGAAACTAATTCCATGTAAGCAAGATACTATGAGTCCAATCTTTCACATGAATTAATCTTTTCAAGAGGTTGCAAAACTACTTGTTTTGTTAATATGCATGAACATTTTAAAGTTTCTTGCAATTTTGGCATTCATAATTTCTCTTTTAGTATATTGTTTCTTGATGACTACTCAGCCTTAATCATCATTGACTAAATATTTCATTTTTCAATTGTATTAGGCTTGATTATGAGTGATACTGTAAAGTTTGTCTTCTAATTTTGAATATGACTTTTATCTTTCATTCCACATCATATCTTCCTCTAAAGGCAATTCATTCTCTAAATTCATCTATTTTGGAATTCCTAATCATGTATCAATATATACATGTATATCACCTCCATTTGTCTCATACAGTAAGAACCATTGCACTAGAAACATGCATGAATTAGCTTGCATCTCTTTCCTAGATCATGAGTTGAACTAGAAGGCCCTATTGAGGATAAATCAAGATGCTTTTGGAATATTGTGACATCAATCAAACCATGAGATAACAAGTGGTTAATAAATGGTTATTATTTCATGTTTGTTGGTGAGTAGATCCTATGTAATAGGGGAACCAACCACACACTAAGAAACTAATCGCGTGAAAGGTGAAGTGTCAAAGTACAAAGGATAAAAATAAAATGGATAACTTTATTTAGCCAGGTGCAACAATTATAAAAAAAAAATCCCAATAGTTGGTAGACACCCCCTATTAGGCCAAAGTAAATGAAATAATAAATAAATAAGGCCACCATTTTCCCCATCCACTAGATGCTATGAATATACTAAATAAACCATGAAGGACTGGGAAACAAATATTGATTAAACTAGGGGACATGAAAATATCTCTATCGGGGCTATGAACACTCATTGGAAATGAAGCAAGGTTTGTGACACTATGGTGACTCCATCAAGGATATGGACACTCATGGGAAGTGGAGAAACACCTGAGCGATAATATATATAGACCTGGTGAAAATATTTTTATATCCCAAACCTATATCAACCCCATGAAAAATATACCAACCTGGATCATCGATGTAGTTTAAGGAAATAAATATGATCATCATTCTTAATCTTATTATAACAGACGAGTTTTACTAGATGGAATTCAAGCATCACCAATGATCTCACCACAATGAAAGCTTCCAGGCACCTACTACACATTTATTTCATAATGATCCTAAAATTAACAATATGACCATCTGCATTTTATGCTCATAAGTTAGGGAAGATAGAAAATATTTTGGCTTCTTCCAGTGTGTCATTGATTGTTGTACTAAAAACAACACCCTCAATTTCTTAACTTTGACACGGAATCCATTCATAAGAAGTCAAGAAATAAGCACCCCCTTAGAGTTAGAAACTTTAGGAGATTTTATTGCAAGTTTTGAAACTCGTACTTCTTTTTTATTCACTTCCAAACTTACTCACTGAACATTTTGAATACTTCCATCACCCATCGATACAAGTTGTATCATCAAGGAATCATTAACATCCAATGATACAACTTATATCAACGATATCTCCATATTCTCACCAATGCTATAAAACATTTCAACACTTAGAAAATATTCATGTTTTCCTCTTCTCACCAGAGGAAAACAACTTCTGACCATCAAAACATCAACAATGAATCTTTATTTCTCACTAATACAATTCTCATCGATGCATAATCCCATTCTTTTGGCGGAGGATTTCCCTTTTATTTCCGACATAGGTCGTATTGTCAAGATACTCACATCTTAAGGCATGCCCCAAATTCTTCCAGCTCAGGTCCTTTTCATTGTGCCCAGTAATCAAGTTCTTTTGATTTTCAACAATTAAGAATTTTTTGTCTGAATGGATGACTGATGTTGATTGCCTGCCAATTTTAATTTATGTCATGTTGTAGTCACAATTGAGTATTATAATAATATTGGTGAGTTTTTTTGTATCACTAACAACTTTATTACGCCTATCACATCTTCATGTACGTTTTTCTCCTCTTTAATCTATGACTAACCATGATCATGAAATTTCCATTTATTGTTATGTGGATTGATTACAGAATCTGCAATACATAGGTTTTCTCTGAATTACATCTCAAAGAAGAATTGGTACTCTTGTTGTATACTTAGTGTCAAGTTCTCCAAACATCAACTAGCCATTTTCACAGAATAATACTTTTTATCCGTTGATAGATTACCTCAGTTTCAATGGATAGATAGAAATACTATATAACACGAATGTTCCAAGAGTTGACTGAACTGAATTTGGGTGAAGAAGTAGAAATAATTTATCCCAAACGTTTATTAAAAAATTCCTTTTCTCGTAATTTTGGGCACTGTTCAAGGTGGACTTTTCACCTCCAAACTAGGCCAATTATATGTTTTTGTGGGATTATGAATCCAACGCCACTGACAAAATCGAAATCTAAGGTCTAGAAGTGCCAAAAAAATAGTAGAGGATATTTAATCAAGCAACCTTCATTAACCATGAATCTTCTTAAATGACTAAATTAAATTGTAAGTTATCTCACTATAAACCTCTCCATGTTCTCTCTGTGTCGCAAAAAAAGACACCTCATTTGGATATCGTATGAGAAATTTATGAACTTTTGAAGTCACACTATTGTTTTGCTAGTGTCATCGCCTTGCCTTAATGTCTTTACTTTGAATTTGAAGAGATTTATTAGAAGTTACAAAATTGGACTCCCTTTGGAGTTTCTTACTGCTAGAAATCCTTAGAGAGTATTTCTTGCAAATGTTGAAGTCCAAATTCTATTTTTTCCTTTGAAAAATTGACCATTCTCAAAAAATTTGAATATCTCTTTAGCCCATCAATACATAGTGTGTCAACGACCAATATCTATTGTACGTCGATACAAGTTGTTTTGGTGAAAAAACCTTATTTTATGCCAGCACAGAAAAACCTTCAACACTTTGAATTTTCTTCTTTTCTCTCCCTTTGAAACTTGTCAAAGTGGTGGAGGAAAAATAACTTTTTCCTCTGACACAATGGAGGAAAAAGCACTTTTTCCTCTGACACAGTGGAGGAAAAATCACTTTTTCCTCTAACACAGAGGAAGAAAAAAGATTCTTACCTTTGACACAAAGGAAGAAAAAATCCTCCAACCTTCGACACGGAGGAAGAAAAATCCCCCAACCTCCGACACAGAGGAATAAAAATGCCTTTGACCTTCATTACAATGGAAGAAAAAATCCTCTGACCTCCAACATAGAGGCACATCCTATAAAAATACCTTACATATGTTTTCCATAAATTTTGACTCTGAGCTCCATTTCACATGCTCCTTGTACCATTGGAAATATATCACTATGATATACAACTTCCCGGTTATACATTTTAGGACAATCCCCACCATTTGACCCATATTTTACAAGTTTTCATACTAGCATATTGTCATCATCCTAGGAAACTGGTAACATGAAATTTCATTGGGCATACCTGGGAGATCATCATCAAAAGACCAAAGACCGAATTCAAGGAAGTATATCCAAACTACTCACTCAGTTGTCATTTGATTTCTTCATGTTTAAATACCTTTTAAAGTTATATTTGGAAGTTTTATGTATAGAAAAATCATGTATTGGGTGGTGAATGGGAACCAGGTACTAGTATTGAAATAAGATCATACAAAAGATTATGATTACATAGTGTGTAAAGGACAAAACTATAGATATGTGGATTATCTACATCAAGACAAAGAGGCTCCACTAGTACATGGAAGTTTCTTTGTGAACATGACCTACAATAAAGAATAAAATACCAGCAACAACAACATTTGCAATAAAAAAGAGGAAGAAAAAATTAATACAAAGGGAAGCATACGATAAAAATTTGAATTTTTATATTTCATATTTTCTTGGGAAGAAACAAAATGTGGAAGGAAAAGAGTTTGTAATGGTTTCTTGGGAATCCAAGGAGTCCCAAGGAACAATGTCTAAACTCAGCCATATAAACCCATGATGGCCCACCAACACTAAAATAAAAATTTGAAATGTGAATGTACATAGTCTATGATATATTTGTTAGAAAAATAGGACTTCTCACCAGGGGTAACCCCTACTATTGATGAAGGTCACACAGACCTCATCAACAAGGTGGAACTAGTTTGGTGAAAATATGAGAGAATTTCCAAACAGTGTCATGGTGAAGTGGCAACTGAAAGAAGGATAAGAAAGCCTTTGATAAGGATGTGAAGGTCATATTGAAAACCAAGGTCAACAATTAATTCAACCATAACTACTACAGGAAACCAAGATCACAAGAAGAATATACATGCACAAGTACACAAGAAGTATCCTGGGACACCCTTCTCAACAAGGGAAGAAAACCGAGCCAATCCTTTGCTATATTTCTCAAGAGAAAGACCTCCCACACCATCACCAAAAACTAGCACACAAGACATTGCTGCAATTCTCATAATTTCAGACCTGAACATCTGAAATCATGAGATGACATAATGTTAAGTGTGTTTCCTCAATGGGGATTCACCTTTATTTATATTAGACTTGTCACATCAAATGATGTGTCTTTTGGCACAATAGGGCTGACCTCATTAACTCAAAATATAATTAATAATTACCATATTAATTATTATCCTTTATATTAATTATATTTTACATTTATTATTAATCACATTAAGGTGGGATCGACCTGTACCATATACATTACAATTAGGGTTATAGGCAGGTCTAACTCTTGAAAAATATAGCAAGGGATCTTATACACCCACTAGTGCTCATCCACTAGGGGAACATCCATAGGGATGTCCTGTAATGATCCCAAGCCAAATTCTTTCTTGGAATCACTAACTACTACTAATTTATTGAGTTATTAAGTGCATACAAGATTCATCAACACATGGAGATCATAATATATTCAAGATGTAGAAGAACAAGAAAATATCTGACCTTTTTATCATGAGCAATGTAAGATCAATACAATAGATGGTCGATCTGGAATAAACCTCAGATGGCCATACAATAAATATATATGAGCTGCTACAAAATGCTCCCGACAATACAAAATAAGCCCCCAAAGGATGGATATACAATGAAGACTAAATCAAGTAGATCTAAGCCACACTAATACTCAACCTCCAAGCTGGAAAGTGCCACGTCTTGCTAGAATGTTGAAGCCCTGAATAATTCTGTCCTGCTACCAAAAGTGTCCAATCATCCCGAGAAATATTCCAAATGATAGATTGGGAAACTGTAAGGAAAACCCAGATGTCCAAATTCCCAAATCCACTCATAAACCCCGTAGATCTGAATTCTTCACTGAATGGTG